>CAIGRN010122566.1:0-20439 GCA_903798345.1 Fraxinus anomala | reverse complement strand
AGAAACTAAAATTCTTGTTCAAATGCTCAAAACGTTGAAGAAGATATGGGAGAAATATAATGAATAACAAGATTTTAGGGGTAGCAAGCACATGAGACAGAGATCAGGTTGATGCGATTGGAGAATTTAATTGGATTGAAAGGTTATTTGAGTCTTTTCATGGTATGGATATTTTAGACCTTTTATACCTTTTATTTATGGGTAATTATATTACCACTACAAATTTTAATTACTACACCACATTATAATCACACCACAATGAAAATATATTTTTAATAAATACACCACAATAAATTTACAATTATACTCCTAATTCAATAAAAACAAAAAATTGGACAAAAAAAAATACAATATTGTGGTGTGCTTATCACCTTTTTATTTTTTATTTTTTTTTAATAATCTGAAATATCTTCCCATACTTGTTCATCTTATTAGAAAATCAATTGCACCACAATCAACATTGTTGTTTCACCCAAAGTTTTCCAATGAAACTTTGCAAATAGAGCTTTCTTCCACGATCTGTTTTTAAACAAAGACTATTTTTTCCAATACAACCATCAAAATTTGACCTAAATTCTTTGACACAGACTTTTGTGCACACACCAGATTCTCAACAAAATTATGATCTTAAAATTGAAAAACCACTTCAGAAGTTGAAGAAAAAAAAAACTGAAACAGCAACAAGGGTAGGACCCAAAATTCTATCCAAGTAACAGGCTGCCGAATAATTTCAATGCAGAAAGAAAAATTGCTACAACTTCAACACCAGCAGTACCTATATAACTAGTCATTCCTACATCTCGAAGACGAGATCTATCATTTATTATGGACATTGTCTGAAATAGAATTGGAAAAAGAACAAAAATAAAGCGGAGTTGAAAAATGAAAAAGAAAAGAGCTTTTAGTTACTTTGAACAAACTAAACTAGATTATTTCTGTCCGCTTGATCCTAATGCACAGAAAGATAGAATACAACAGAAGAAGGATCGCAACCGCCCAGTTAAATCTCTGTGTTGCTTGTACTTGCTTCACCATTAAACACCTTCCCTTTTCTACAAAAACCGTATGAGGTCAAAGTGGTGTTGGAGATATTATCATCAAGCCCACTATTTTCTGTTGCACAACTACTAGAACCTCTGTTGCTCACATAATTATTCGTCTTCATGGGAGAGTTCTTAATGATGAGTGGCGCCAAATGCTCAGTCGATGGAAAGAAACCTTTCAGTTTTTCTACCTGTTTGCATAAAGCTTTGTTTTCCAGAATAGCCTGTTTTGCTAGCATTTTCAATTGTGATAGTTGTTGCTGCAATAGTTGCTCCTTCCTCTCCATAAATTTATTTACCGTGAGGGAAAGAAATTATGTTGCCACCATGGAAGAAAGCAAAAGTCGCGGGAATAACTATGAGCAATTAAATGTTAAGGAAAAAGAATGATAGAAATTAGGTTTTATATTTGCTTAAGGGGTAAATAAGAATATTGTGGTGTACTTAATAAAATTTGTAGTGGTAATATAATTATCTTTTATTTATTGTATTTTTTAAGTGAGGTTATTTGACGGAATTTTTATTTTTTCGGTAGTGCTAGTGGTACATCACCACTTACATTCGAGTGTCCATCTCTAAATCATCACTTATATTCTGGTGTTTATCTCTAGATCATCACTTACATTCGAGTGTTTATCTCTAAATCACCACTTATATTCTGGTGTCCATTATGGACAGTTGGTGCCCTCCTATTGGTGTTATGGATACTCGTGCTCTCCTATTGGTGGGCACTCAATAGGAGGGCGTCGGATCTCCATTATGAAAATTCGAATATAAGTGGTAATGTAAATCTAGAATAATTTTTTTTTTTCATCAACATTGTTTGACTATGTCTTCTAAAGAGTCCCTTTAAAAAAAGCGGCCCCATCCCATTTGAAGCAATACGGGGGCATTTCTGGAATTCAGGTAAGTCCTCTCCACAGTAGGCTTTCTTCTTCAACTGAAACCTTAAAAAGTATATAATAAACACAAGGAAAAACAGAGAAGACGATTCAACTGAACCGTTTTTATTTTGATTTGAATTGTTTACAGGATGGTACGAATTAAGAGCTATTATTTCATAGCAATTTTGTTGAGTTTGATAGTTAAAGAATCAGAATCGGCGCCACAGGCATATAGGAGAGACCCAGGGCACCCGCAGTGGCACCATGGAGCCTTTCAGGATGTCAAAGATTCCGTCCGATCTGATGTCCGTCAAATGCTTCATTCCCGTGCTGAGGTACATAAAACATACATTTTAAGTGTCATTCAATTACCGAAATTTCTGTTTGTTTTGGTTTACTTTTGTAAGCTGAAATAGGAATTTGTTTTTTTTTTTTCCAGATTTCCTGCTATTTCTTTTTCAATTTTCAAATTTCTGTGCATGGACTCCTAGATGCTACCAGGACTGCGAAATTTACTCCCCTTTTAAGTCAATTTATATATGTTGAATTTTCCTAAATTCATTTTTAGCTCATTTAATCTGAAATATTGTTTTAAAATTTTGAAAAATTGAGATTATTCTTTTGCATAGCATAACAAAACTGTCATGTTCTGAAAATTTTGTAAAAAGTTCACCAAGATCATTCTTCACCTAAGCTATTGTTCGAACATAATGAAATCCGAATAAAAAACGAATAGAGAGTTCTTCCCTTTCGGCCTTTCCTCTTATCAACTCATTGTCATCATTATCATTGTGATGGTCGTTTTTGTTTTTAGATATTTCATTCTATCTTCTAAGTTCACAAATTTTGTCTTCAGGATAATTGTATAGTAATATAGCTGTCACCAAATTATTGGAAATGCCATTTTCATTCTTCAGATGGACTTATCTCATATCTGTTTCTTACCCTTCCAATTTTTCTTTCATTTTTCCATCCTGCATTTTGATTTAGTTATGCAGTGGCTTCTTAACAATCACACGTAATATAAAGCTTGTGCTCAAAGCCCATTGATTTCTATTCCATCATTTTGAGTGCTGTGAGGATGTTACCTATGTTTCTTTATTCTCTGAGTTGTAAAAAGATGCTCTCTCATTTATATTGTGACATTGATATGAGTTGATTGCCCTAAGCCCCTGTTTTGGGGTCCATTAAAAATAGGTTTTGGGGAAAAATGTATTTTCGAACAGTGATCCCTGCGTGGTTAAAAAATAAGGAAACATTTTAGGTTTACGTATAATATTATTTTATTGGAGAATGTGTGATTGAAAATAAGAAAGGGAAAAATGCATTTCCAAAAAATCTAGCCCAAAGAAGGGCTATGGTTTTTCTGTCTTTATGATGTATTGAATCGGTTTAATTACACCATTATTTACTCTCTTGCAGGTTCCGTTTCAAGTCCCTCTTGAAGTTAATATAGTCCTTATTGGCTTCAATGGCGATGGAGGCTATAGGTATACTATAGATTCTCAGAAACTGGAGGAGTTTTTGAGAGTAAGCTTTCCATCTCACAGGCCCTCGTGCTTAGAAACAGGCCAGCCACTTGATATTGAGCATCACATTGTCTTTAATGCGTTTCCTGTAAGCTTCTTATCATTTTCTCCGATATATTTATGCTCATTGCTTGATCTAGTTCTTCCAGTATGCTTGTGGATATTATAACTGCTGTGCACACGAGTATCTTCTGTAATGATAGGCACAACAGCAATGATAGTGATTTGAGCTAGATATTTTGGGGTATAACTGACTTCAATTGTTTCTGTTGAGAAACCAATGTTTTCAGTAGAGTTTTTATTTTATTTTTTATTTTTTTTATGTTTTCATCTTGTGTTATACACTGTAGTTCCGAGTAATGAGATAAATAGCTGTACAATGACCATTACCAGTAATATTTTTATTGTTTCCAGTTTTATCATCAGTTTTTGCTAATTTGACTTGGTGAAGATTGATCCTTTACACTGATATGGTAGTGATGGTAATGAGCAAAAAAATATAAGTTAAAAGCACGACACTGTCCTTACAAGAGAACCGAAAAGGTTAATGCCTCTGATAGGCAACACGCTGAGGAAACAAATATGGGAAGACACTTTTTAACTTCTGCTACTTTCCACAAGATCTTATTTCACTTCTCACTGCAGGCTGGGCAGGCTGAATTGATAGCAATGGAGAGAACACTAAAATCAGCCATGGTTCCTGCTGGCACTGCTAGAGAGGTGAGTCAGGTGACACATTTTTATTCTTATTCCAAATGCTGATTTTGAATCCCCTAGAGAGTCATTGGCTTTCTGGTGTTTGGATGAAATTTTCATTAACCTTACGACTTACAGGCTAATTTTGGAAGGGAAGTTCCTTTATTTGAGGTAGAAGCAACAACAGTTGAGCCAGAGTTTCAGAAGCTATATTCCTATCTGTTTGATATAGAAAATGGGGGATATTCTGTGGAAGGAATGGACAGACCTTTGCCAACTGCAATTTTTGTTGTTAACTTTGACAAGGTACTGTTTAATGATCTTGATAGTTCCTGACAATGTTTCATAAAAGGATAGAAGATGCAAAATTTGTGTTCTGTATTTCGTCTGGAAGTAGAGTCCATTAGTCCATAAACTGCTTGTAATAATTTCTCTGAGATACTTGTATTGATTAATGGGCCAATTTATGTTGTGCTTCTTATCAGGTGCGAATAGATCCCAGGAACAAGGAACTTGACCTTGAAAGTTTAATGTATGGAAGAATCACACAATTAAATGATGAGGAGATTAAAAAACAAGAGGGAGATTACATATATCGCTATCGTTATAATCGAGGAGGTGCGTCTCAGGTTTGGCTTGGATCTGGCAGGTATAACTAATTAGGCTTATGTATGGAAGATTAAGTACAATTTTGACTCTATGTTTCACCGGAATATCTTATACCTCTCTAGAATTTCAGAAATTCCTTGCATTCCTAACTCATATAGGATGATGTAAATAACTCTTAGCATGCAGCTAAATTTTACTCATACTGGAAAGATCTTTGTGGATGTATATAGTAAGTGTTTACATTTTTATGGTGAAGTAGCTGATAGGCCCCGCCTACACTTCACTTACTAGTGATAAAAGAAGAATTTGGAGGCCTGCAGGTGATGAAGAGAGCAGGGCAACTTATAGACATCCGCAATGCATTGTATTCTGTTAAGGGAATAGGGTTATTATGGGAATTATAGAATAAATTGTGAGTGAGAATAAATATGGGAGGGAGGGTAGTTGCAGGGCATTTAGAAAACTGGAGAGAGTGTGGGAAAGAACCAACCTCTCGAAAGTTGGCATTTTATGCTACTCATTTTCATTTCTTGTAATTCAATTCCTTTTGGCTTTCAATTGTTTCATATAATCATAGAACTATCAGCATCAATAAATTCAGTACAATTTTACAAATCTCAAACTACAGAATTGGTTCTTCAACAATTGAGTTCATTTTGGTTCCATGGGCTGCTTAGATCCATCTTGAAATACAGCAACACAACTGAGAATCCATAAGTAGTTTTTTGTGTATTATGATGTTCCTCAGAAGGCTCATTGGTTCATGACCATGGGAGCTACTCCAAAATAGGATAATCATATCTATTACTCTTTCCAGCTGGCATTATCTGTCACATTAACTTTTTGGTCTTTTTTTTTCCCAAAGTGAATTTCATGCAAGGTATTAAGTATAACATGGGATGCAGGAATAACTATTCTCATGTGCAAACTTAACTTGTCTGCAAGAGGTCAGGAGCAAATAATCGTGTTTATGTTTCGCTAGGCAGCCATAACTTTTCTTTTCTTGCGTGACAATTGATGTATGGCTAGAGCCTTGGCTTCAGATTATGCTAATTATACTATCAATGCTAGTTTTATAGTCACTCTAATTTCTTGGTGGCAATTGCATTGATTTTTTCAATTTATCCTTCTTTAAGTGCAAAGTGAGCTTTAGTGGTTAAAAGTAGTAAAGACATGGATATGTTCTGATATTTGAGAAGTAAAGATTCTCTAAGAATCGAAGGGAAAGCGGAAAGGTTTTATACAGAATCAGAACACAGCAAGGGAAAATAATGGTGCTAAAGTAAGAAAAAAGAATTTTGATCAACAAAATATAGTGAAGACTCCGGGACTGCCATTTTCTTCTTAATAATGTGGTGGAACATTTAAATTTACAGCGCAATGCAAGCCTTGAATTCTGTTTCTGGCTTTAAGGATCACAAAAGATGGATTGTGTCAACTGACTTGTTGTTTACCTTTTTTTCATTTGTAATTAAGGTTTGTTGTGGTTGACCTCTCTGCGGGGCCTTGCACATATGGGAAGATTGAAACTGAAGAAGGAAGTGTCAATCCTAAAACACTGCCCCGATTACAAAAGGTGTTTTTACCCAAATCGGCTGCAGGAAGTGAGCAGTCAGCCCATGATATTTTTATAGGACAACTCGCTGCTGTTATTGCATCTACAGTAGAGCATGTTATAGCCCCAGATGTGAGGTACGTTCATCGTGTACGTTCATCGTGACAACTCTATTTCATGTTGCATGAGAAAGCTATGATATTTTCTTCCTTCAAGCTTGTTTTCAGTGAAATTTTTCTTGTCATTTTGTTGTATCAACTTAAATTTCAACTTTCTGGCAATCACTATATTTATGCCTTTCTTGTCCTCCTTGTCTCCTTGCCATGGATATTCAAAGTTCTTATTTGCCTTGTGTCCGTGGTTATAAAGAATGGTTCCTAACCTTGTCTTCAGTTGATAATTTTGTTGTCTTGTTTCCAGGTATGAGACCGTTGATATGACAACTAGGTTGCTTATACCAATCATTGTCCTTCAAAATCATAATAGATATTATATCATGGAGAAGGGTCACAATTACAGTATAAATGTTGAAGCAATTGAGGCTGAGGTCAGATTTCGTCTAGTAATCATGCTGATTTCTATAGTTTCTTCATTTGTTAGACTGCGAAAAGAGTAGGCTTATTAATCACTAGTGTAAGCCCCCGTTTGGCCCCCATTTTTTCCCATTACATTACATTACATTAATTTTTTCTCTCTCTTCATTTCAACCACACATTCATCAAATAAAATAATATTACACAACAAATCTAAAACTTTTCTACCACATATTCTCCCATCAATCACTATTCCAAAAATTTTCAACCCCCCAAAATGGGGGCCAAACATGGGCTAAATATGTACTCACCCAAGAATTTCTCGTTGCAATAACACTCGGACGGCTTATGTGTGCATTGCATAATAATCTGTAGGTTACGAAAATGGTACAACAAGGGCAGGAAGTAGTAATTGTTGGGGGTACTCATGCATTACATCGCCATGAAAAGTTGGCTATTGCTGTTTCGAAAGCCATGAGAGGACATTCCCTTCAAGAAACCAAGAAGGATGGACGCTTCCATGTTCACACGAAGACATATTTGGATGGTGCTATACTTAAGGAGGTGTGTTTCTATTCGAAGCTCTATGTGGAGAATATCGATGTTCTATGGCCAATCACTTATTTGATATTCATTGAGTTTTTTCCAACCGGCCTCTTTGAGTGCTTTTCAGTTCTCTTTGTTACTTCGATTTTTGAACGAGACATCAATTTCAATAAACAATATTCAAAACTTCAGAATGCTAATGCAGGAGATGGAAAGATCTGCTGATGTTCTTGCTGCCGGTTTACTTGAGGTGTCCGATCCATCCCTTTCAAGTAAATTTTTCCTTCGTCAGGTTGGTTTTGCTGCTTGTATTATGAACTATTCCGTGTGTCTAGGCAACTGTTCATATCAGAAATTTGCTTTGAGTCATATCTTTATGAATTTGCATCACATTGATGTGTCAATGATTTTTCTTTCTCTTCTTTCTCCAGCTTTTTCTTTTCTGAATGTAATTTATGTTTTCTAGAACTGGATGGACGAGACTGATGGTGCAGGTGATTCAATACTAAAGCATAAACCTCTGTGGCAATCCTATAGCTCGCAGCGTGGAAAGGATAAGAAAAAAAGATCAGAAAAGAAGAAACCAGGGGATCTGTACCGTACTTATGGAACAAGGGTCGTTCCAGTGTGAGTACACCCATCTATTTATTTAATTCCAAGAGAAACTTAAACAGTATGTCCAGATTAAGAGATATACTTGGTTGATACCTCTGGATAGTCAGATAATGACGATGATTACTTATTACTATCTGTTTCTTAATTTCTTCTCAAGATATATCTTCATTTTGTGGAGTAGATTGCAGATGACCATCATTCTCCTTATTGTGCAGCTTTGTTCTATCACTTGCTGATGTAGATGAACACCTTATGATGGAGGATGATAGTCTTGTATGGACAAGCAATGATGTGGTTATTGTGCTTCAGCACCAAAGTGAAAAGATACCGTTGAGGTTATTATGCTTGCAACTTCACTGATTTCATCTTGTATTGGCTCAATTTTTTGGTATACTTTACCAGTTTAATCTTTTACATCTGCGCTATTTTCATGTGTAATTTTTTTTTTTTTTACTTATTTGCCCTGTTTGTAGTCCGGTCCTGGATCCGTTTCTAATTGTCATCATTATTGGCATTTGACCGTGTGCTGTAACTCGAAGATATTCATATCACCTAGGACCTCCAAGACATTGGTTGGACTCTTGCCTGTTGAATTCTTAGGAGGACTTTTTATGCATGTATGGATGTTTATTCTCTATGGTGTTTCTTTATCTGCTTCCCATCCGACTTCTACTGAAATACAACAGATTATGTTGTTTCTTAGTTCAGTTTGTCACAAGTTGGAGTTTGGTTACATCTAATATTGGTTTTCTTTTTATGGACATTTATTCAGTCTTTACAAAACTCTGGCGTGCTTGATACGTAATTGGATTATACTGATAAGCATGTGTTTCTTATTTTGATATGAATTGTCTGGTTTTTTGATATTTTCTTCATGTAAATTTGAGCTTTTATCTTCCTTATCTGTGCCAGCTATGTTTCGGAAATAGAGAGAAGACATGCTATCCCATCACAAGTCCAGCGCCATATATTGGCCGGATTGGCTTCTGTTGTGGGTGGATTAAGTGCACCATATGAAAAGGCTTCTCGCGTGCATGAAAGGCCTGTGGTGAATTGGCTTTTGGCAGTTGGTTGCCATCCATTTGGACCATTTTCAAATACTTCCCAAATTAGTCAAATGCTTCGGGATGTTGCTCTGGTAAAACCTCCCTTCGGTGATTCCTTTCTTCTCATCCCTTCCTTTTTTTTTTTTTAATCAATCTTTGAAATTGTTGCCTTGCTTTGAATCAAGAGATCTAATATTGATATGATGAAACAATTGACACTAATACTGATATTTTGACATGATATACAGCCTGAACACAATGGTTAGTACTAGTTTGAGAATTTATGTGGATTGGATTTTCATTGATATGTTGTTCTGCAGAGAAACACAATATATTCACGTGTTGATTCTGCCCTTCACCGAATTCGAGATACATCAGAGGTGATTTAATCATCATTTTACCGAGTTGTTTTGCTTTTGACTCTCCCACTTACCAATATCCTTGCCAGGCTGTCCAAGTCTTCACTGCTGAATATCTGAAAACTCCTCTGGGTGAACCGGTGAAAGGTAAAAAGAACAAGACAAACACTGAGTTGTGGTTGGAAAAATTCTACAAGAAAACAACCAACTTGCCAGAACCATTCCCTCATGAATTAGTTGAACGATTGGAAAAATACTTGGATGTAAGTGCATGCCGCTGATATGAATAATTCATTGAGTTCATATTCTTCTCGTTGATTATTTTTTTCCCAATTATTTTTACCTTTTACTTTCAGAGCCTTGAGGAACAGCTTGTAGATCTCTCTTCCATGTTGTATGATCATCGGTTACAAGAAGCTCACTTGAACAGTTCAGAGATTCTTCAAAGCTCAATCTTCACACAACAGTAAGTTTCTGTGCCATTTATGCTGTTGTGCGTCTTGTCGGTTTCTTTTGTTCTGTGTGTGTGTATTATAGCAGTTGATAGTAATTTTTATGCCTGCTGTACAGGTATGTAGACCACGTTTTGAGCAATGAAAGGGAGAAAATGAAATGCTGCAGTATCGAGTATAAATTCCCTGTGCATGCTTCACAGAATTACATATACGCTGGAATTCTTTTAGCTGGATTTTTGGTATATTTTGTTGTAATCTTCTTTGCATCCCCTGTCCGCTGATTTTGTGAACTTTTTCTTCGGCTCAATAGGCTGAATGATATTGTAGAACATTTGTAGATTTTCCCTCATGGAATTACATTAAATCTTAAAGTCATAGGATTTATGATTTTGAATCTGAGCTACCCTTTCATTTTCAGCTACCAAGTTGGTATCTCTATTGGATTCTTTTAATAATTATAAACACGTGAAATGAAATCAAACAACGACGAATGTATATAGTAACAAGCTTCAGGGTGGCTCAACATTTGTTGGACCTCAAACAAACGTACAAAAACGGAAGTACCGAAGAATCCGGAAATCCATCTTTTAACTATTTGTGTATACAACAACACTTATAGTTGATATTAAGTGCAAGAGATTTTGAGATGGTGGTGAGAAGGATAGTGGCCGAGGGATCATAATTAGGCAAATATATAGGAAGGAAGTTTTCTTTGAATTATAGGGATGACAACATGATAGAATGACTCTTCCATATCTCGTCTCATTGGGAATTCTCGAGAGGTGGGGACCATATTTCTTCGTTCCCATCTGATTTCTCAATAGAGTGGGACATGAGCAGGGTATTTGTCATCCCTACTTACTACAGTTTTAGATTTGTAGTTAGATTGAAGTTAATTAATTCCCTTTCTAGTGAACTTAGGCCCTAAACTAAATGAATTAAGAAAATAAAGCAGCACCCTAATCATTGAACCACTACATACAAGGATATTATTAACCAATGGCACAATCAAATTTCATTTAGGTACATATCCACACATCTGTATAGTTTTATGTTTTCTGTCACATCAATCCAAATGATACATATAAACA
This sequence comes from Fraxinus anomala, assembly GCA_903798345.1. Classification (NCBI taxonomy): domain Eukaryota; kingdom Viridiplantae; phylum Streptophyta; class Magnoliopsida; order Lamiales; family Oleaceae; genus Fraxinus; species Fraxinus anomala. The sequence goes on along the minus strand of CAIGRN010122566.1, from coordinate 9,478 downwards.
TAATATATTAGTGCATGATACTGTTTTCTCAAATCAATCAAACTTTATTTACAATAATTCTTCCCACATCTCAGCTTGTAAGCTTATTGGTTGAACTCAAACAAGTACATGTAATAAACTTTCTCAAACTTCCATTGGCCATAACAATTAAGGTAAATTAACACAAAAGATTTTGCTGTTATACACAGACAAGACACCTTATTAAACAAGCTCATCCTACCTCAAACTTGGTGAAACTTCCATGGGCCCCATATGCATGTTGGTCCCCTTATTTCCAATCAAACACACAATACATACACACGCATATATATATATATATATAAAGCCTACAGGTTTAGTATCCCGGTGGGCTGTAATATTCTGCAAGATCCACTTCACCAGGAGGAGTCTTTCGTCTATATGCATTAGGATGCTGACAATCTTTGGTACATGAATTTGGGCCACCAGGAACAACTCGATCGGGATATCCATTACTAAGAAACCGAGGATTTCTTGCAGGGAGAATTTGTGCATGGGCTTCATGAATAGTTCCAAGGATCAACATAGAGGCAAAAATAACAACAATCAAAGTCTTCATGACTACCTGAAGATTGATTAACAGAGTCATCAATCAAATTAAAGCTGTTACAAAATAAAAAACAATATAAAGCATATAATAAATTAATACAAGGCAAACAAGACTAGCTAGCTAGCTAGCTAGATTTTGTTGCATGTTGCAACACTTTACCATTTTGCTGTCTCTTGTTGTATATACTTAATTAGAATACTGATAGAGGATTAGCTAGCTAGCTCCTAGGCTCTTAGTTAGATAGATATAAAGTTCAGTTTATATAGTGTAAATTAGTCACCCTTTTGATTTATTTAATGTAAGATTAAGCACTAATTAAGCAAGATTAGAGTGGAGCACTAGTGATTATGACCCAGAACTAACTAAGTGCAGCATAATGCGATGTTGCACACAGAGGAAGCAGGTTGGAAGGTAGGTGTGTCTGCTCATAGCCCTACCATCAGGGGAAAATTATCAGCTTAATTAGTATTGGTTGGTTTGTGCATCTTGCTTTTTAGAGGGGTCCAAACACTTCTAAATTAAAATTGCTCATCATTCCGTGTATTATTCAACATATAAAACTTTGAATTAGTACTCTTAAGAAATGAGAATTTCAATTAGTTTAAAGTTCCAACGAGCTATCAGATTCTAAGATAAGTTTGCATAAACGAATCATCATCTTGCAGTGTATGTTAAGGGTAGAATCTCATAACGAATGGAGATCCTTTTAATAATGTTAACTATAACTTTTTAAAATGGAACATCGAGTCATAATATCACGTACAATTTTCATAATTGAGTGGCGGTAAAATCTGAACAGATGTTATTGAAAGTTTGAGTTATTAAAGTCTCGATTTATATATTCTACAAGTAACATCACTCATTAAAAAAGAAAGGTATTCGTGCACGATAGAACTACCTGAGAAAGAAGTTAATCAATAAAAAAAGTGGAAACTAATAAATAACTAGGCACGCGTAGACTAAGAAGACTATAATTGAAACACATGTACAATGTATCTATCTTTTTATTCTTTTCAAATACAGCAAAATTATGATTTTTCATTTTGAAGTAGGCATCAAAACATTGTATGCTTTGGGGAATCATGATCTCTGAACGATATGCAGCCATCATGACAAACAATTCCCACTTGCCTTCAATTGTATCCGCAGATGACTTGCGCAAAAAGATGATAGCACAGCTGATTAGCATGACAGTCGAGTCTATGCTGTTAAAGACAAGTTCCTGTAAAAAGAATTTGATATATTATCGATGTAATATGTAAATGCTTGACGAAAATATGATCTGTGACTGCTAAGGTAGACTACTAATCAGTAAATCTTTACTCTTTATCATTGCAATAGACAAGCATGAATTGATCAAAGATTCAGCAGGCTCAATTCACATATTCAATGCCCTATTTAATGAATAAGTGCCTGGAGAATTTTTAACATGAAATAGTATCAAGAAATAAATGTACCTTGCTAGGATATCATCGTCTTCATCGTCCTCGCTTTCAAGTGTTGTCCCAGATAAAGCCTCTCTTTCTAGTGTAGTCTCAGATTCCATCTTGGACAAGATCTGCTCAAACAGAAATTTGTACATTTATAAGCTTAGAGTGTGGAATTGGAATTTAACGAAAACAGTACGTGACTGGAAGCTATCTAGTTTACAAGATTGTAGTAAATATCAAAGTGTAATAGAAAAGAATTTAAATAACTTACCCAAAATTTATTATGAACAATGATTATTCTGATCGTCTAAGTCATGTTCCCAAGAACGGTCTTCAAAACTTCTTTGCTTTTGAATGGAAATATGAAAATGTTGCGAGTAGTGCATGACACCAATAAGTCATATTTACCCTTCCATTCTTTCTTTGCATTGAATTCCACTAGTTTTCTGTGTAATTGGTTTGTGTAACATTATCTTTCCTATCAAACAGAGGCTCTCAATTTTCTTTGTGATTTCTTCATCTGCTTTATGATTGATGCTAATGGCTAAACTCTATCCTCTCATCATTTTTACAGGTTAATGGGAATGGGAAAAGCAGTCTCCAAATTGGTTAATTCTGCCTTCACTCAACTATTGCATTATCGCTGGAATAGTTGTGCATTGCAGCATCAAGAACATTGACATGGAATGTACACATTTGTAGTATTTATACACAACGCACATTTATTGTCACGACATATGGATGAAAAACAGAATTGAAAACAAAGAAATATAACGTACTAAATAAACATCGACACTTGCTAAACGAACATTGTGGATATACTATATCCTGTACATCTCGTGATTACATCTATCTGATTAATACAGCTTCACTGCATGGTTTCAAATTATATATAAAAAATAAAAAAAGTACTCAATGGTTATTACGACTTTGACATCTACTGATGCAAATTATAAATTCTATTTAAATTCATGATGTAGCGATCATGTATATTATACATGCACCAGTCGTACAGCTAATCTCTCAGATGAAGCCTTCTCCTTGTTTGTTCATCCAAGAAAACAACTGGAGCATCAATGAATGCTGTGAGAACTCTGGGGCCAGCAATTGTTGCAAACAACTATAAGCCATATGGATTTACCTCACTGCGTCGATCCTCAGTGCTCTGGTCAGGGCAGCTGTGTATTCTGCAGTTAAAGCTAGATGCCAATAGACACGAGAAGCAGCCTACAGCTGAACATAAACCAACACATAAAAATTAAGAGCTATAGCAAACTGCAAGAAACCACACATATTGTTTGAACCAAAACAGCAAATTTTATCTGTAGCAGAAAGAAAATAGAGTGATAACTTTGAGGTGATTATTTTCAACAAAACAAGCCCCTAAAAATCAATTAAAAGAACAAATACTATAAATTCATAGCACAAACTTTGCATAATATGCTCCAAAAAGGAATTTTCATTAAAACTTCTTTTAATTAAAAATGAACACAGTTGCCACATCATCTTCGTAAGCAAACACATATAGTTCGACTATAACCTATTGTAACAATGAAAAATCTTCAAAAATGGAACATTCCACTATTATTACCATAGGGTGAACTGTTCATAGATCGAGTAATATGTCGAATAAGCGTGTCCTTTTTTATTCTTCAGTTGAAACATCTCCACACATAACCTTTTGTTAAGGGATAAATCCCACGTCGATTAAATACCAAAATAAAAACCAACATTAAGGATTTGGAACTCCAACTTAAAAGGTGAATGATAAATGTATTTTATATACTTATTTGAACCTAAAAATATAGATATTTTATAGTTCTTTTGAACAATTATAGCATAGTTATTGTATATTTCGTTTATTATATGAAACTGAAATAAAGGAGCTAGACCCAAAGTTTGGGGACTAAAGTATAAATATTTAAAAGTTGTGTCGGACCTCACAATGAAAATTCGAGAATGTTAACAGTTAATTGGATATAATTAGAAAAAAAAGGAGTGAAACATGATCAAAATACTTTCACAAATCAATTTTCAACCGCAAAAGGATGTTCGAGATTTTTAGTTGGAGATTTAGACACATTTTTGGCTTAGTAAACATTCGAATTAGAAGAGAGCTTTTTCTAATAAAATTGTTTCCCTTTGAGTTATCTTTACAATCCAATTTAAATCATCTCAATCTGATAACGGAAGATAAAGTTAAGATAAAAATAATAAAAGAGATGCAGTGTTGAATTCTTTCCGAGAGGTGACGCCGCTACATGGAGCCATCTGATGCGGATTAGGGCACAGTTGGGCCTTTTTAAACCCCATAAAAACTTTCGGGAAAAACGTTAAGAGAATTATGAATACAAGAATGGAGGCACTTTTGAAGGAGTTCCACACATTGAGAAACGAAGAACACAATTTGAGATTGAAGAGAGCGAATCAAAGGAGAAAAACATCAAAAAAATCAAGGATTTAAGGCATTTATTAGAAGAAGACAATCTTGGTGCAAGAATCGTCCATTTTTCTTTAAAATTCGGTGATGCAATCAATACAAATCTTTTGTTTTTCTTCTTATATTATGAGTAGCTAAACCATATATCAAAATGAATAATGTAGTCTATTTGAGACCCTTTATGTTTTTATTCAAAATTCTAGTTCTTTAAAAGTTTGTGTTGATTTAATTCATGTATTTAATGTTTTGAATTACTTGATCAATAATTCAATGATTTTGTGAAACTTTTATGAATCGAGATGTGAGTTTTAGATTTAGAGCACATAGTAAAATTCGATAATTTAGTATAACGTGTAAATATACTTATGCTAATTATTACGGTCGTTATATGAATTCTTAGAACTAATATTTCGTTTAATTAAGATTGACTCGCATGGAGATGTGGAGTTGAATTAGTTAAATAAGTTTAATGAGAATTCGAGAGGGGTAAATTGAATACAATTGAAGAATTCGATCGAACACTATATTAGTTTTGTAAATCTTGAATTTAGACTTAAAGGTGATTAATAAATGAAACTGTTATGACCCAATATCCGTTCCATAACAAATCACAATTCTTGTTTGTTTTCGTCAAATAGGGGTTAGTGAAAGTTTTAAATTATTTAGACCTACATGCGTAATTACACAATTAAAAGCAACAAGTCATTTTTTAATTGTTTCTAGATGATTAGATCAAACAAGTCAATTTATCTTAAATTTGAATACCACAATCAATAATTAAAGCAACAAAGAGCACCAAAGATGATCACGGAAAAACTCTAACTTGGTAAAAACTCAGAGCACTTTTCCAGTCAATAATCCACTATAAATCGAAGCAAACTTACAGTACCGTCCAGACCCATCTACCCCGTAGAACTTATGATCTCAATTCCTGCAGTCTCCTTTGATCCTATTGGAGGTGTGCTCCTTCGAAACAAATCCCAACTCCTGATTTATACCTTAGCCCTCATGGACTATGTGTTTCTAACGTCGATCCCGACTCCTGGTATCTCACCTTAGTCCTTCTGAATTTGTACTTCTGCAACAGCTCCCGATCCCTGAATCAATTTATCTCCAGTAGATTAAATGATTTGATATTTGATCAAAAGATCTTGTGTGTTTTGATCTGTGATTTAATATGAAACAATATAGCTAAATCAACAAATCAAAGTTTGAATGAAATTATGGCTAAAATAATATGGTGGTTGAATCTTTGAATCAAGGAATGTGTTTTGGATCTTCAAAGAAATGATCTATATGAAAGAAATGATTCAACACACTTTTGGACATCCCATAGGNTCTCAAAGAAGCGAAGTAGGACCGATCTAGGAAGTAGGGTTGATTTGTGACAACTTTTTCGTCACCGTCTTTCTAAGTGGTAGGGTACGCTAGCTAGTTGACGGGCTTTTAACTGCGGTCTGCTTTCAAAGACTGGACACTCTCTATGGAAAATATGATTCAACACACTTTTAGACGTTCATAGAGTAGGATATATATAGGGAAAAGTGTTTGGGATGAAAATGGATTGAAAAACCAAGTTTTTAAAGCAAAACAGAAATCTGAACGTCGACATGTCGCTCGAGCGCCAAGCCAGAGGCAGGCGAGCAGCAGCTGAGCAATTGTCAGTATTTTTATCATAACTTTCTTTCCTGATATTCGATTGAGGTGATTCAAAATGAGTTGGAAAGATAACTCAAAGGGCTACAATTATTCTAGAAATATTTTTATCTAAATTCAAATGTTTTCTATATAAAAAATGCGTTGTAAATTGGGACTGAGAATTTGGAGCATATCTTATACGGTTCTTTGACACTCTTTGGACTTCTAAATATATTCCAATGATCATATGTGATAATTTTGAACTCCTTCAAGAACTATACTACCAACCCAACTCTTTTGACTTTAATTAGAATGATGAAAATGGATTGAAAAACCAAGTTTTTAAAGCAAAACAGAAATCTGAACGTCGACATGTCGCTCGAGCGCCAAGCCAGAGGCAGGCGAGCAGCAGCTGAGCAATCGTCAGTATTTTTATCATAACTTTCTTTCCTGATATTCGATTGAGGTGATTCAAAATGAGTTCGAAAGATAACTCAAAGGGCTACAATTATTCTAGAAATATTTTTATCTAAATTCAAATGTTTTCTATATAAAAAATGCGTTGTAAATTGGGACTGAGAATGTGGAGCATATCTTGTACGGTTCTTTGACACTCTTTGGACTTCTAAATATATTCCAATGATCATATGTGATAATTTTGAACTCCTTCAAGAACTATACTACCAACCCAACACTTTTGACTTTAATTAGAATTCTATTAGAATAACTTGTACGGATCTTTGACACTCATTGGACTTCTAAATGCGAACAATAATCATATGTGATAATCTTGAACTCCTTCAAGGACTATACTACCAACCCAAGTCTTTTGACTTTAATTAGAATTCTATAACTTATATTTTGACTTTGATTACAATTCGATAAACTCATATTGCCAACTATAATTTGGACTTAACAGTTAGAAATGGTAAAATTAAGTATTGAAGTTTAATGCAACAAATTTTTGGCGATGTTTCCATGGACTATTTTTATTTAATATTGTATAATTATTTCTTACTTTTGTTTGATTTTTTCTTTTTTCAATCGATCTACTTGTTTTTCTTTGATCTATTGACGGGGAATGAAAAGAAGCAAGGGTCAAAAATTCACAACGATTAATCATGACTTAGATTATGGTGGCATACTCTTTGGAGAATTCATCTTCAGACAACAACTTCAAAAATGGGGATATAATCAACTATTGTATTTGATAAGGATGGCTTCCCGAAGAAACTAAATATCAAATCTTTTGTTTATGGGGAGATTAGACCGACTTGTGAATATTGTGTTGCATTACATTATACTAAATATTGCTTGTTATTGACAACTCCAGAGGAAGTAATGAAAGCTGTCTTCGATTGTCCATATGAAGAACAAGATGATGACAGTGAAATAGTTAGAGGAGACATCATCATGCAAAAATATAAATGGATTGAAGATCAAGTAATTTTGGACAAGCCAAGTAACATTCTTATGGATGATTTCCTCATTATTCAATCTGAAGAACCAACCAAAAGAGAAAAACATGTAGAAATCGGGGAATTAATCATAAAGGAGCCAAACAAATTAGTGGCATTCAAAGAAGATGGGATTAACATACAAACCTTCAACTTCATTGATTTTGTGATTAAAGCCAATGAAGAGATCGAATTATTCTTAGTTGAGTTCGAGCCGGGTAATTTAGGTAAGTCATATCATATTTAAGAGGGCAAAGTACGATTTTGGAGGACGTGTGAAATAGAAAACAAAGCCAAATTAAGCGAGCTAAGCAAGACCTCCAAAACCATATTCAAAGTATCATAAAACACTTTTGCAAAAGTCTAAGCAAATACTTTAAATTAAGCGCTTATTGGGAGGTAATTCAATTTCTTACTCTTATATTTATTATACTTTCTGTATTTGTATTGCATATAGTCTATTAAAGCATATTAATTTTAGGCATGTTTCTATTTCAACATCATATCTATATTAAGCCTATTAAAAGAATATCACATATTTGAGTGAAAAACAGTAGAACATACATGTGTCACATTTTTCAAAGCTCCAACAAAAATGGTTATCATACATGCCACATTATTGCTTTTAAATTGCTTCGTGAATCTCATATATGTCTACTTTTATCTTTCAAAGGTACATGGATATCAAGTGAGATGCAGCTTAACAAAAAATGGAATGAACTGATTCAATAAGCCGCCTCAAATATTAGACAAAATTTGGGGAGTACATTCTTCCTCGTCCCTTTATGTGCTAAATTATACTTTAAAACAGTAAGGACAATTTTTATTTTAAGTTTGGAGGTGAGAAAAATATTAAGGTTTTAGTTTTTTTTTTTTTTTGTGATTATCTGTTTTTACTTCTTTATTATATACATAAAAAATTGAAAAAAAAATTAAAAACTTTCAAAAAAAATTATTTCTTGTTTATTGTGTGTTTGTATGTGTTAGGTAACCTTGCCGACAAATATATTTGAAATTATGTGTCAATTTTTTAACTGTGGATATGTTACATGCCTAGATTAATTGATTCTTATCCATATAAAACTTGATACTATTTTCGCACATGAAATAAATTTAGCATTATGAAGTAATGGGTTCATTCATATGCTTGATAGGTTGAAACTATAGAATTTAGATGCTAAACCCAAAAATTACTACAATATACATCATTCGATCAAATTTAGAATAGTTTGGGTAATTTTAATGTTGTAGGGAGATATATAAATGGGGATTTCGTATTGTAAATTCTTGTATGGATTGTCCAAGGAAAATATGAGGAAAAATAGGTAAAAATCTTAAATTATGGGTCGATTTTTTAGAATAGATGTTTAGGGTCTGTTTGGGCCGGATTAAAATTTGATTTTAATCTAAATCAAAGTCAAACAATCAATATTAACCACATCATTTATGGGTCCCACATCTTTTCAACTACACATTTCAAAAACTTCTATCACGATCTATTAAAAATTTAATTTTAATTTCTATCAAACACACTCTTAATAAGAAGTGTGGCACTATTCGTGGCAAAAAAGGAGAAAAAATGTTACAAAAAAAAAAAAAAGAGATGAAAAAAATATTTCATAGTGAAACGTCTCTTCGTAGCTTTTATGACTCAAGTGATTAAGTTTGCAATGGTATTTAAAAATCTAGTGACATATGATCATCTGATTTTGGAGTAATCGGCCTAAACGTTGCTACAATGGTCATTTAGAAAGTTTAATGGATAGAAATATGCACATAAGATAAAAATAAAAATTATTATTATTATTATTATGTATTTACATACTACATGTCTTGAAATAATAATTATGTATTAACATACTACATGTCTTGATTAAGTCTCGAATACTTATTTGAGAAGATTAGATCTTTGACAAGGGATTACTAGCCTAATTGAATTTTAGAG
>CAIGRN010122563.1:0-10791 GCA_903798345.1 Fraxinus anomala | reverse complement strand
GTTTCGGGACGAAACAAAATTTGATTATAAATTATAGAAAACTTGCAACATTAAATTGAGATCCATTGAAATAAAATTGATCATTGATTACTGAAAGCAAGAAATTACAATTGACGAAAGCAGAAAATTATAAATGGCGAGTGCAGGGAGTGAACACTAGAAAGTTTGAAAAATTGTTTGAAAGACTAATACCCCTTATAATAGACTTAGAACCAAAACCCAACTGCTGGGAGTAGACGTTTTTATGCCGAAGAATCATACTAAACTTTTCCTATTTTCTAGCTATTTTATAATTGAAATAAACTATTACATGGAATGGAAATTAAAACTCTAAATAGACTAATATTTACAANACAATTGGCTAGTGCAGGGGGCGACTACTAGAAAGTTTGAAAGATTGTTTGAAAGACTAATACCTCCTACAATAGACTTAGCAACAAAAATCCAACTGCTAGGAGTAGACGTCTTTTTGCCGAAGAATCATACTAAAATTTTCCTATTTTCTAGCTATTTTATAATTGAAATAAACTATTACATGGAATGGAAATTAAAACTCTAAATAGACTAATATTTACAATGTGCGGTCGAAGTTGGGGCACACTGCGGTTGCGATAGGGTCACGAAGTTTAAGTAAAGCTGCAGTCTTTGACACTTGGTTTAGACAAAATAAAGAAATATTTCTTTGACTTTCTAAACATATTACACATCAACATTCATCCGCTACGAAGTCAAGTAATAAAGTATGTGGGAAAATACCTTTTTCTATTTCATTAACTTCACTTGCTTTGCTCGCACGAAACTTTAATGGCTCTTCTTTTTGAGCTGTAAAAAAATTAAGGAAATGGATAAAGTAAATGCATAATAAGCATCACCATTCTCAATAAGAAACACTATCAATGAGCAGGCAATGAAGGTTGAAGTCACATAAAACTTCAAATGACAGATGCCTTTTAAAAAAAGTGAATGAATATAGGAGATTGAAAGGTCTTTAAAAAGTGAATGCTTGTAGATAAAAATAGAGATCAATTCATTATAAGCATCTTATTCTTAAACTAAAATTAACGAAAGGAGATTCACTTACATAGTTTCTTTTATATGCAGTTTAATACATGTTATCTGAGATGCGCTTCTCGACTTTAGAAGAGGAGCTTAAAAGAGATTCTAACCAAACTTTCAACTTATCAACATGTTTATGTTAACAAGGAAAATTTAGACATAAAGTCCACGAAGCTATAAAAATAATGTGAAAATTCTGAGAGAACATCCCCTACTAATTACGCTACGTGCAAGAAGTTCCTCATCAGTTAGCAGCCTAGATACAACTATATATTTCCTTAAAAAAGGGAAAGATAAAACCACTTTGTAGCGAACGAATGGTAAGATTTCCTACCCGAGTTCCACTCTTTGCAGGTCTTGTCTGACGAACAAAGTCCATTAAATGAGTAACTACAGGAGCATCCTTTGGAGTGCCTAAAAAGAAATCAGGAAATCATTTAAACTAAAAAGAAAATACAACATTTCTTGCCTTCAGATTGTACCATTTCAGAAATTAAATCTCGGATTGTCCTACGAGTACACATAAGCTAAAACAATCAACTCACCAATTCCTTCCAACTCATTCCTCTCCAACTGTATCTCTGCACTGGGAAGATTCTCAACAGGCTTGGTAAGAATTCAAGGAACTCCTGGTAAGAATTCAAGGAACTCCAAATATTTAGGATCTGCATGTATATGAACAAATCAACTTTGATTCCAAATGAACAGTTGATAGCATGGAAACCACATGCAGTCAGCACACAAGTTAAACGCCTTTCAGTATGGTCCCTTCGCGCCCATCTTTTTTAGACCATTGCTTTGGAACAAGCTGTGAAGGGGCATACTGAACAATTGTCTTAATTTGGGTACCTGGAAGAGGCAAATAAGAAGGAAATCCACCCATTTAGAAAATAAATTTTTAAAACTTATATGCATCACTATAAAATTATAAACGTAGGTTTTATCATTCTTGGTGTGCACCCTCCTGGGGGTAAAGGAAAAAGCAATCCAGAAGCATTAAAGCTTTAAGGTCATTCAATTAAAATTTATCCCTATTCATCTAAAAGACTTGAACCACCGGACTCTGCACGTCACGAAAGCAACCCATCACAGGCAATTCAGTTAAAAAGCAAACAAAGCCAAAGTCCAGAAATTTTAAAAACATATCTATATATAACATCAAATACATATATATAGGAACAAGTGCTTAGAGTGAGTAATAAAAAGAACTTGAGCCCTGCCCCTCTGTTTCTCCACCTTGGCCAGCATATCTCCCAGTGTCCCTGCTTCTTCCTCAATCTCCCACAATCTCTTTTTCATATCTTCCAACTCCTACAACTCCTGCAATCTCTGGACATCTCTTTTTGGAGTCCATGCCTCGACAAACTTCTTGAGGTTCTTTAGCCAAGCTACGTATTATTTGCTCTCTTTGCCAATCATGTACTCATGCAACAAGTTGGTTGCACTGGGATAGATTCCTCTTATCTCTAGATACTTGTGAAAAGCCGTCTGCAGATTTTCATCCCAAGTCCCTGAAAGATAAAAAGCACCATTTGCATATTATTTGGAAGAGAAAAACATAGCACTCAGAGATAACATAAACATGATACATAGACAAAGATATTTAGATACTAACGTGAAATCATGTCCTTCATATTCTATTTGATCTTCAGAGCTCTTGGGGTCCTTAACAGACAAGCTGTCGATTGCAATCTCATCAGGGTAAGTGTACATCCAAACTCTAAACAGGGTCCATTCCTGTTGGAAACTTTGACGACAAGAGTTATACTCAATTGAGGGCCACTTTCTTCATCGTTATTGTCATTGTCATCATCGTTCTCCTTACCAGTTACAAGGTCAGGCATGTGAACTTCGACACTGATAGTTTCACCCTGATATTCTCTAGTTACAGTTATGATGGTCTTCAATTTTAAAAGGAAAACCCTGGGGCACCTCCACAACCTGTAAGACAAATCATTATTACCCAAAATAGAGTTCGTACACATGATGAACGAAAAAATATTAGTATATACACGATATTAGATGGGCTTCAAGTGGCATAATAGATAATGAATAATAATCAACTACAATAAAACTACAAAATGCCGAATTAACAAACATAAATTTAATTGATGCACAAAATCACTACCCCTTCGTTAAGGTAACTAAGGGAATGCAGCGGAGATTTTTGAATATAATCATATTAGCAAAATCCATTTCCCAAACATAATTAGATAAACTATAGAGAATAAAATATCATTTCTTTCATTTTCCAACATTTTCTAGCAAAAGTCAGCAACCCATGCTCTAATTTGACATCATGTTACCAAAATTGTACATAAAAATTATTTACACAACATTATAAAAGTTCTCCCAATATGACCAAACAACAAAATATATCCCCTATTTATTAATCCCTGTACATAGAAATTAAAATGCCAATGCTGCAATATATTATACAAAAAAATTCATTCGAACTAAATAAAATTTGCCAGTCATTCGAAACCAGTTTCCAAACATCAAAGATTAAATAAAATATCAAGAAAATTATTCAGTCCCTCAGTTTTTAGCAATAGACACATAACAAAGACAAGTTATTCACATAAAAATGTTAATAAATTAAAGAATTAAAAACTCGTCATTATCCTCTGGGCACATTAAATCTTGGACTCGATGACTCAGATGAGTGACTCATCGGAACTCGATTTTTTAGTGGAATAGTGATGAATGGAAGCCGAAAACGACCTCGGGAACAACTTTCGGAGAGATCGCCACGGTTTTTGACAGCGTCAAAGAGGGCAGAGTAGTGGTGGTGGTACCTTCGACTTCCAGATGAAGCTCAGATAGCAAAAGGTACAACTCGTGAAGCTGTTCTCCGGATTGTGTTAGCTTGTGCCATTTTTGTTGAGTGATGATGCTACCAAAAATTGCACATGTTAGATTTCGAGTTTGACGATTAAGAATGAGTATGAAAGCGAGTTTTCAGTACCTGAAACAAAGGCGTCGAGTTGTGTCCTCGTCGCTCATTCGATGCTTAAGTCAAAAAAAGAATATGAAAAAGATTGGGTGCTAAAATTGTATGTAAAAACGTACCTGAATAATGATCCAAAATTTCATATTTATAGAGGTAAGTAGTGCAATCCTAGCAGGACTTGGCTTCTTTATTTTTAGGAATTCTAGTTGTGATAAATGTTGGACCAGAATCATAACTCTAATCACACGTTAACTATAGTATTTTTCAAGCTAGACTCTTTCTGGACCTAGGATTATTGAACTGAAGTAATTGGATAAGGTTAGAGTTCTTAAGAGGTGGGAACTATTCGCGCTTGAGCACGAAAGAATTTGAGAATTTGGCTAAGGGAAAAACCGAGGACTCACCCCCGAGGACAACCAACGTAAATGTCACAAGCACTCACCGGAAATCCTCGAGGTATCCCGAGGACTGATTGATGCTCGAGCACATGGATCTCCTAAGTGTAAAAAAGAGCCCTGGGTGTTCTCGTGCTCGAGGTGCATCACTTGTGACCACATCAAGTGAATTTGAGATCTTTGAGGGTTTGAAATGAAAACGTGGTTTTGCAGAAATAGGAGGCTTCTGGTATTAGTCGTTGCGACACATCCTCCTTCATCGTATTCGTTTTCTTCGTACAAGAATACAGGAAAGGGAAAGAGTGGGGAAGGCTGAAACGTGTGGGAAAAGTGGATTGTCTAGTTAGAGTGTGAATTGGAGAGCTGATTAATGAACAGTGAACATAGCATTGCCTCTTTTATATTTGCAATTGCAATTAATAGTAAATTGACGGAAAATATATGGTTAAAAATAAAAAAAAAATTTACATTTATTTGTAATATTACTTTATTAGCGAATGTTTGATTGGAAAAAATAAAGAGAAATATGTATTTCAAAAATAATGGGAATCAAACAATGATCATGTATAAGATATATGTTTTAATATTTTTAAACATATAATATCAAATAATAAATAACATGAAGATTAATTTTCATCCATAATGGATTCAAAATCACAAAATCTGGGGGTTCATAAAACTATACTATCAAAAAAATAGTAGCAAGTTGCATGCATGTGAATAATATATAGATAATATGTATAAATATATAGTTGACATTAATTTGTGTCTTTAATTGAATAGAAAAAAAATGAAATTTTGGTATTAAATGTCATTCTAATGCAATGATTTGATCAAATATAAAAATGACTTTTATAAACGATATTTGGGTTTGAAAAACATGTTTTATCTTGAAAATCAGTTAAAAATACTTTCCAAAAACCATACCTTTCAAAACCTTTGAATCGAAATAAACGGGATCAAAACGTAAAAAGACAGAACTGTTTTGCGGTCGACCGGCCAGAAGAGGTGGACGATTGGAAGTTTCCAACGGTACAAAATTTGACTATTCTGATCTCTATTTTTATTGAAAAAAATGACTATATAGGTCATCCGGACAAGAGGCGATTGATCGAAAGAGTCATCCGAACTCTCAAATTTGTTTGACGTTTTGAACTCTATAAATACTTCTACTTCTTACATTCATTATAAAATTCTTCAAGAGCATCAAAATGAGACAACTTTTGAGAAATTTCTTTAAAACTTACTTCTGTATTAATTTCATTTATTTCTTATCAAATTTTTGAATGATTTAAACTCTTTAATCATCATCTTCATCAAAATCTTTCATTTATCTTTTTGTACTTAACTTATTTCTATTATATACTCATAAAAGAGAGATATATTTTGAAGATGATTTTCGAACTTACACTACATATATTTCTTTTAATTCTCCATGTTGAAAATTTTGATTGATTGACACAAACTTGTAATTCATCATATTTATCAAAGTTTCTCATTTGTCTATTGATACTTAATTTATTATAATCATTAATTAAGAGAGAGATATATTTTAGGAAGATTCTTGAACTTACATTACATTTGATTGATTGAATCAAATTTCTAATTATTATATATATATTAAAATTTTTCATCTAACACTTGAGTTATAATTTATTGTTATTCATTTAAATGTTAGTATCTCTTAGTACTTGACTTGTTTGTATTATTTATCAAGAGAAGAATTATAGTGTAAAATCACTTTGATAAAGTACATGTTGTGTTGGAGTCCCGTAAAGATCAACATTATATACGGACTAGTGCTCCTTGTTGTAAGTCATCATGTAGGTTTTGAGGTCCAGTTAAAGCTCAATAGTGGGTCTGTCGAGATCGCATAAAGTTCAACATTATATAAGAATCAATACTCCTTATTTACAAGTCATCGAATCGTTGTAAAGAGTTGGATTATACCATAAGTCAATCAATATTGTGAAAAGGCCTTGCTCACGCCGGACAACTTGGTAATAGAGGAAATAGATCATTTCTTTGGATCGAACCTCCACAATTACATCGTTTGCATCCTTTCCTTTTACTTATCGCTTTCATATTTGCACTTATTATTTAAATTGTTCCATTTAGTCTTCACTTGTTTGAATTTAGATTAATTATTCGAAAAAGTTTTTTTTAATTTTTTTCATCATCTCTTGGTTAGTTATTCTTGGACTATCACAAAACTCTCAAGAACGAGAGTTCACACTTTTTTAAAAATCAATTCATCCCTTTCTATGTTAGCTATCCTTGGGCTAGCACTTTATTCCTAAGCACTTTATCAATGGGTGAGATCAAGTTGCTGATCAATATGTTTTTGAATTAGAACTAAAATGAAACAATTATGATCATAAACTCGCAATATAAAACTCGTCACCTATTTAATAGACACTATTATGCCATCAGAGGTTTTTTAATTGACAGTTAAATCCGAGTTTGATAATTCGATATCGGTTGTTGAACTAATACTATGATGTAATCATATGGAACTGTCAAATAGAAAATGAAATTTGAGAGTTTTGTATTTTAAAAAAGGGTGTTTTTGTTATTTTAACTTTGTTTTGAATATTCGATATGGTCAACAACAGTAATACATAAGAATGATAAGTCACATGATATAATTATTTAGTTTAAAACTTCAGTAATTTTAATTATGCTGGAAGTATAATATCATTCTTTTAGTAGAATAGAATGGGATTAGTAAATTATCTCGATCAATCAAGAGTTGATCGTATCAAGATTAATTTATTAAAAATTAGTTTAATTGGGTCGATTAGGTCCCTTTGATGGCTTCAAAATAATTGGGTTCGATTAATTTACATATTTTGTCATTTTAACATAATTATGTAGAATTTAATTTTCTTAGACAAGCTATATTCTAAAGGTAGCAAACACCACCTAACCTAATCTTTCAAACTTAAGACTTCCACTAAATTGTGAAACATTAATAGAAGATTAAAGATCAATTAGCTCTATTTTAAACGTCTAGAATCAAAATTCTACTGAGACGATAGATTGAGGACCTTAGATGAAATTATCTATTTCTTATTATTATTATTATTATTATTTTTTTTTTTTTTTGCATGGGTTACAAAAAAAAGTAATGCTATTCGTAGTCGTTCACAAAGGCAGTCGTCCTACGTGTCATACACATTGTAGGTGGTTATTTGATATATTAATGTGATAGTTTTTTTTATTAATTCATACATTAAATAATTACATTTACATGTCATGTCATGTGTATATCACATAAGACAATTGCTGTAGTGAGAGGGATTCTGAATATCATTGTTCTATAAAAAATAATTGCGATATTCTCTCCCGACACATAGATTGTTAAATGAATAATCAGATTATCCCTCTAAAGTCACATCCCCTATTTTCAAACCCGTTTGTTGAGTGGAACATTCAGATTCCACGTTGACTATCAATAATCCAAGCCCAGTTTTTGAATTTTATCATCCAAAATATTATGTAGAATTTCGTAGGAGTTGAAGGAAGCTGATTACCTAGAAATCGGAAGATGACAAGATTGTACGATAACTGGGAGAGACTAGTCGAAGCGACGCTGAAGAGAGAAGAGCTCCGATGTGTCGCTCACGAAGACTTGATGTCCAGCTCTAGAGCCTCAGACTTCTCTAGGAGTTTCCATTTGAACGAACTATGTCTTAATTTCGAGAATATGAAAATTTTGTTTAGTTACGAGCAGATTATCCAGGCGACTGGGGATTTCAATGATGAAAACTTAATAAAGCACGGTCAATCTGGCGATACCTTCTAGGGAACTCTGGAAGAATCGTTTTTTTGTTAAAAATAGCAATGGAATTGGAGATTTGACTCGTGTTGTTGTCAAAAGATTTATCGAATGGGATGCGCGTTTGTTAGAGTTGGATTTTTGTAGAAAGATTTCTGATCGAAGATTTGTTCTTCTTTTGGGTTATTGCTTAGATGAAGAGGATAGAAGTTTCTGGTTTACAAGTATATGTCAAATGCAGATTTATCTTGTTCCTTGTTTAAGAAACCTGACGACCATAATGATAGACTACTATCGCTACATTGGATTATGAGGTCGAAAATTACAATTGGGGTTGCAGAGGGTTTAGTATTTCTACATGATGAATGTGCTCCACCTCTGTTCATCGGTACCTCATTACTCGATTCTCCTTAAATCTCGAATAATCCTATTTAGTTAACACTTTAGTTTTGATATGATTGTTCCATTCGCAGTAGTCTTAAAACTCTAACTTTTAGATCCTTCCAGTAAGAACAGTTTCTCTGTATTCTTAGAGATATACAAGCCAGTAGCATATTGCTTGATGTCAATTTTGAAGTGCGGTTAGGAAGCCTAATCCAGTTTGGTACTCAAGGAAGAGGCATTCCTACTTGTATGTACAATTTTTCTTTGTTTGTGCACCCAACTACCCAAATATGAAAGTATTTTGGAATGAAAAATTCTTTGTAGAGTTCTATGTTAAAAATTTGGAGAGAAATCCAGCATATTTTTAGTAAATACTTCTAAAAACCTGATCGTTAGTAATAAACATGATTTCATTTTATAACTATTTGCAACTCTATCTTTGCATTTTACATAAACAAAAGTAATACATTTTTTCTTATTTCTTCAATTATCAATGTCTCATTTACCTTTAGTTTTTGATTTCTAACATTCTAAATTCTATATTGGATTTTTTTCATCCTTTTATTTCAGTTGTTAGAATTTAGGTGTGAACCGAATTCCTTGTTGAAATAATTGAAAAATTTTAATTGAAGTGCAGGTCAAGAAGAATTATGTTTGGAATGTTATTGAAATTTTATGTCAAGTTGAAGTTCTATTTTGAAAGCCCATTGGGAGTTGAAATTTATTTTGGACTCAATTTTTGGTATCCTATTTCATCAACAATTTTTACTATGAGAGTTTGGACATCACCTACACGTTCCCTATAAATATTAGGTTCTTCTATACAATTTTGTAAGTGTGAAATATATAATTACTAGAAATATATGATCCATTGTAATCTTCTTCCTTTTTCCATTATTATTGGGTCAATAAAATCTCTCAATTCCTCTATCATATTCTTGTCTTCTTTTTATTCTTTTTTTCTTGATATAATACTTTATATTTGCCATATAACTTCAACATCTCAATCTGGTGATTGATGTCACAACAAGTGGTATCAATCCTAACAAGTGGTATCATAGCTTAGGTTCAGCAGTTCTGGACAGGGCAAGGATTGATTTGTTCAAAGTTTTTTGTTCGTGATGGCTACTATGAAGTATGACATTCTATTTTTGGATCGAAATACTAGATTTTCTCTATAACAGGTTAAGATGTGTTCGCATAATAGGATTTGGATAATGTATGATTGGGAATTGACAAGATCCCTACAACTTTGAGAGCATATGAGAAATTATGGATGTAACGACAAGGTCGGGTCGTTACAACGAAAGGATAAAAAGGTAATTTCTCACATTCATCTTCATCTATTAAATACTATTTTTCAGGACGTTTTGAAGGAGAATTTAACAATTGCTTTATGGTTGAAATTGGAGCAATTGTGCATGACTAAAAGTTTGACAAGCCAGTTGAACCTCAAGTAGCGTTTATACTCTCATTGAATGGTAGAAGGAGGATCATTGGAAGATCACATGATTGTATNTTGAAATTGGAGCAATTGTGCATGACTAAAAGTTTGACAAGCAAGTTGAACCTCAAGTAGCGTTTATACTCTCATTGAATGGTAGAAGGAGGATCATTGGAAGATCACATGATTGTATTTAAAGAGATCATCACTGATTTGGAAACTTTGAAAGTAGAGTATGATGAAGAAGATTTGATATTGATCCTATTGTGTTCGTTACCCATTTCTTTTTCTTTATTTAGAGACACGATCTTGTATAGTCGTGATACTATCACCATAGAGGAGATTTATGATGTTTTGTATGAAACATCTAGTTTTTTAGGCCAGATATGGAGAAGGTCTGATTGCTCATGGTGATTCTGGAAGGGGAAGATCAAAGTTTAAGTTCAGTAATCAAATTTGTAACTACTGCAAGAAGAAGGGGCACTTGAAGAAGGATTGCTACAAATTATAAAATAAAGAAAGGATGGTTGCTAGTCAATATGGGAAGCAATCAAATACTTCAAGCGAAACAGACCTCACAGAGAGCATTGATGGAAATCTCTTAGCTATTTCTAATATTGAGTCTAAATCGGAAGAGGATTGGATTTTTGATTCAGCGTGTATGTTTCATATGTATCCTAATAAGGGCTTATTTGCAACATATGAAACTGTTTCCGAAGGTATAGTGTTTATGGAAAACAATGCATCTTGTCAAGTTGCTGGAATTGGTACGGTCAGA
>CAIGRN010122558.1:0-19989 GCA_903798345.1 Fraxinus anomala | reverse complement strand
TAATATGCTCGAATTAGCTTCAATTTAATTGAAAATCCAATACCTAAATTAAATGAAAAATGGATTGAAAACGAGAGACGAATTCACTGGAAATAGCCGCGTAGGTAGCGTGCGTATGTAAAAATTAGGGATTTCAAATTTTTGAATGGGGGATATCAAAGTCATTGTCTTATGAGTCACAGTATATTAGTTGGGTTGGGTCAATCAATGAATGATGGATTAACAGGTTGGTGTAGAGTGTAATTGGACTTAGGCTTGTGAGTTGTGGATTGAGATGCTCTTGGATAAGTGGTAAGTGTTATAAAAAATAAAAAAATAAATTGTGGGGTCATTTGACCCCCACATGACCCCATGTGGGTCCACCCCTGCCCACGCCCCAAATCTCACATTATATCTAATCCTTGAAGTATGTAGCAGTGCTTTTGTCATCAGACCGATACTTCTACTACGATCAAGAAAATAGAGAACCAACCCAAAAATCAATCTAGTTATAGTTTACAAACTATATAAATTTTTGTTAAGAAAAAAAAATTCAATATCAACATTTCTTAGGTGCAATGTTATGCATAATATTTTGATATTATAGAACATTAATGATTAGTGATTGATGTAATTTTGATATCTTTGGTAAGCCAATATCAACTCTATTTGACAATTTTTTTCTTGATTTGTCTACTCAATAATATTAAAGAACGAATAAATAAATAAAATTTTGTTCATCGTATTGTTTACAATATTATTTAGTATTGCACAACGAAGAATAAAAAACGTTTGCATTCTTCTTTTTGGTACATTCTTATGAGCATATCTGGTGTTTGATTGATCTTCAGTCTTAGGCATGGATCGAATCATGATAAAGAAGGCTTGATGGTTGTATAATTTCCTTATAATGCTCCCGGTCATTTTGTTGCAACTGCTATTTTTGCCAAGAACTATTAAATTTTTTTTGGCTTCTTAACTTATTCGGCCAATTCCGAGCCAAGTTCCAAATTAACAATATTTTAAAATGAGTTGGTACGACATAATGTAAATGTCCTAACTTTAAATCTAGTCTGCATCGACAAAATGTGTCAAATTAAAATTTTGGCTAAGGAAAATGAAAGGCGTGTTGATTCAATATTAAAAATGAATAAAATTTTCTTGTTTCTATAAGCAATTTACTCCGACTATGAAATTTAGTATTTGTTGTTTAATTAATTATTTGTACAAATTTTTTACAGTTTACGAAGATTGGTAATCAAGAAAAGGAAACGTCGCCATTTTTGGTAATCAGTCGCTATCTAATTTTAATATTCTAAATCTTAATATTAAATTAAATTAATTTTTAAGTCTTTATATTAAATTACAAGTAGCAAGATAACACCTACTACAGTATCTAAGCAGGGGTGTCAATTTGGTTCATCGACTCGGACGGTCTGTGGCTCGGTCCAAGCCAGCTTGGCTCGTAGCTCTGACCTAGCCCCATTTTGGAACGTCGGGCCGGCTTGTGTCACGAGTCATTTTTGGCTCATGACGAGCCACACCTTCAAAATAAAAAATTTTAAAATTAAAAGCTAGTGCAGGAAGCAGTACTTGCTTGTGTTTTACACGCTGCCTTTCTAGGCACCAATCGCTGCCTGCCTACAGGCAACTACTTAGTTGCATCTGTTAAAAAATAATAATAATAATAAAATTAAAAGCTAGTGCAGGCAACATTAGCCGGCAACTACACCCTGCCGCAATGGTAGCAGTCTGTATACGTTGCCTTTGCAGGCAGTTAAGACAATGTGTAGCTACTTGGCTGCCTGTGTTTAAAAAAAAAAAAAAAAAANAAAAAAAAAAAAAAAAAAAACGAGTCTGCCCAACTCGATAAGGCTCAAGTCGAAAGTTCGAGTTGAATCTAGCTTTTTTTCACTTGGACTAAAAAAAGTCCGGATCATGTTTCCTTGAGCCAAGCCCGAGCCTTGGGTTTAGGCTCGCGAACCGGCTCGACTCGTTGACATCCCTATATCTAAGTAATAAACGATAAGTTTGTGATGCACAATTGCGTCGTAAGAATAAAGGAAGACGATTTGCATATTTAATTAAATTATTGATCGAGAGCACCAAACAATTATAGGGTACAGTCATGTTGAGTAAGTTATATAAACCAAATCTTGGTATAAGAAAACAAATAAAAATTAGATTCAAATGCAATAATTGTATAATTAACAGAAACTAAATTCCATCTTGATAAATTAATAAACAGTGTTTACCTTCATTAGCGTCCCAAACTAACAAAATCAGTTTGAACTTACCTTAATTTTAGAAGGAGAGCTTATGAAGATTGAATATTCACTTTAAAGATGATGGATTAAAGAGATCACCAGGTCAGCTCGTCCCATGAGCTCGACCCATGATACCTAGAGAGATCAATCAACTCATGACAGGTCAACTCAGTCCACGCCCACTGTAATCTAGAAATATCATCGTTGCAATCTTAAATACACTTCTCCTGAGTGATGTCATCACCATCCGAACGATCACCCTCAAAACGACAAGTGACACCTATGACGTTAGCACCTCATTTTCGGCCAATTTGAAATTAGCAATGATTACCTAGGTGACAAATAATTATGACATAAGCCATAGCTACGACCTAGGCACCATGAGGACCGGTTCGGTCGACCTCAACAACCAATCAACAACATTAAATCTAGACAATGACACAACTTTCCAAGTCGACATTGTAGTTGATATGACGTCGAACGGCCAAATTGTTTGATTTAGAGGCCTATAAATAAGGGCAAATGGTTCTCTTACCAAATTCAATGTACTTTCTCTAATATACTCCAAATTTCATTCAATGAATTATCCTTTAATTTTCCTAAATTCCAGCATATTCAACAGTCACTCTACTAAATTTCTATTAAGTTGATCTAAATTGATCACGTCATTTTTAGTCATCAACAACCTTACAAAAATATTTTTTTTTCCAAAATCTTGAGTTCACAAGGATTATGCTTTGAGTTTTGCTCAGTAGCCGATCAAATACTAATTTTTAATCGAGAACTAAACGGTTTATCAAGACTTCCATAAAATAAAAGGAAGAGTTCAGGAAAAAAGAAAAAAAAAAGGTTATCGATTCTTTACTTTTGGAAAGAAATAGGGTTCCGAAAAAAATAATGTTACGTTTTTAGCACTTCTCCTGTACAAAAAAGAAATCAACCTTATTACCTTTTAAATATTAAATCCAATTATTACTGAATTTGTTATAACTTATAAAATATACTTATGCTAAGACCAACATAGGAAATGTTGTCTCCGTGGCCTGTTGTCGGGCCATGGTCACTAGTTGTCAAAATTCATTTGCCAAACTTCTATTTAACATATACCAATAAATTACACCACCAATAAATAAGTTCAATTCAAAGAAAATTTAAACTCGATCACATGAATTTTTTTGTGTTTATCATTTGATTCATAGCTAGATGGTTGATGTCATTTATAATTTGATCATTTGTATAAAGGGTGTTGTATCTTTGAGCAAAAAATTATAGGGAAAGTACCTTAAATTGCTCCCCCCCTATACCTCTTTGGATGTTCTCGACTATATCTTCCATTCCAAGGCTGTATAAATTGGTTATACATGAAAGAAACCGAAGATTCGACAAGTTTCATGGATTTGCTCGATGACAAAATCATGGTGTACGAGAGAGAAGTTGATGGTGGCATTTGTACAATCTCCTCCATATGTCTAGATTTTGAGCAGTCAATCTTGTTTGGTTTTCATTATAATCCCCGTGTAATTTAAAGTTAAAGTCAAATAGATTAATTCTAATTATACATTCACAATTACTATTCACTTATTAGTTATTATCAATATATTTCATTAGACCTATTACTTATCTTCATTATAATCCTACCCAAACAAGCAGATTGGATCTTTTAGCGTTTATTTGGGAGTGATTTTTCCAAGTGAAAAATAATTCTTTGAAAGAAGTGTGAATAAAAAGTGAGGACAAGTTATGAACCATATAGAATGTGTAGTTGAAAATAATTTTGAAAAAAAAAAATGATTTAAAAAAAAATCTCTCCCAAATAAATCCTTAATTCTACTTGAATAATTCAATTTCGACATATTTTTTCTTGCTTGAGCTCAAACTCAATAAGATTTGTGAGTTAATACTCATTAAATTGAATAAAAATGCAAATCTAGTTATTTAAGTGATACAAATTAAAGTCAGGTGACCAATGTGGTCAAACAGGTGCTAAAATATCTGTGCATCTTGACATTTTGGTCCTTTTTGGTGGATTTTGAAATTTATTTTTATAATTTTGACTCTCATATGTCAATATTTTTTTGCATGAGTTAGCATGTTGCAATCCCAAAAAGGGCTCGTAACATTATTACCAACTATTTAAAAAATAAATAAATAAGACTTTTTCAAGTTGTATACATACCTGTGTTTAGCTTATCTTCAAGTGACGTGACACACTACAATAGGTGGTGTAATCGATTTTGTAATTAACAATTATCTCTTATCGTTTATTGTAGTGTGTCAAGTCATCTGAGTGCTTAATATTTATGGATCACATTAAATGTATAGTTCAAAATAATTGTTATTTTTTACTCAAATTCTTATCAACACTTTAAAGCAAAAGCAAACGAAGGCTATATTTTGGTGAAACGGAAGATACAAACACGACTATTGGAGACTAGCAAAGGCTACTCCAGTCATGTCAGCTAGTAATGGATTAATAGAGTTTGGGATTGATGAACTTTCGAAGGTGGTCTTTCAACTATTTATATGTCTTATAGCATGGAAGATCTCGACGTTGAGTTAATGAAGCAAATACAGACAATTTTCTAGTAAAGCTCTGTTGGGATTTTGTGTTATGTCCTCACCTTTTAACAGATATATAGCCTCAATTGAATTTGTTCCTTGACTGATAAGCCTCTAAAAATAGCTCAAAGCTCAGTCTTTAAGTTTGACAGAACATTTACATTTTAATTTCGAATATATATTTAAAAATATGGTTAATTTACTATCTAAGCCCTAAACTTTGATCAAAATTAAAATCAGGCTTATTGGCACAAAACTTCCCTAAGTTTGACATTTAATGTGCAAAACGTCTAAACGTTTCAATTTTGTTGCATTTTCACCATTATTTCCACGTTTCATTATGGAAAACGTCATTTTTCATCAATTTTTATCTAATTTCTCAACTTAAAAATGTAAAATGACAAATATATCTTCCTATTTAAATTAGACAAAAAGAAAAGACAAAAAAAGAATTAATTGCAATCATACTCCCAAACTTTTTGAAAAGTACAAATAAATCTCAAATAAATTATTAAAAAATTTAAAAAAACTCTCTCTCTCTCTCTCTCCACCACCACCACCACGGAGCCACCACCAATTCCTCCCAAATCCACAGTGTTGCCGTGCCAAAACCATCGGAATTTCATGCCTCCACCGACGCCAGTGCTTCGTCAATCCATCACAACCAAACAATTACACAAACAACCACAAATACGACCCAAAATCAGCCCCAAATACACCACTGCACGACTTTTTCACCGATTCCAGCCATTCCGTTAATACACCTGGTCGTCCAAAATTGGTGGTCAATCCACCTCATCTAGTCGCCCATACTTATGGAGAAACATCACAAAAAATAGTACAATATGATGTTAATATGTCTTGGAATTATGTCTTGTTGTGTGCAGAATACGTGGCGAGCCTCTTTCAATTCATGGGTATGAAGGTGTTGATTCACATAATTTGCCACATGTTACTCCTCATCAATATCACAGACAGTTGGTGTGAATTTAATTGTCCCAATTAACAGCCAAATCGATCCAACTTCGACTACAAACTACCCACCCAACTTGAACAACCTACCACCTCCAATTCATGGGCCCACGATGCTCCGTTCTACCAATTCACCCATGGGCATTTCAAATCAAATTCATATTTCAATGGGTAAGCATCCAATCGATACAAATTATTCACCAATTGATTACGTTTTGGAGTCAAACTTGGCCGTGTGGTTCTTGGTGTATTTAGATATGATTTTGAGTCGAATTTTGTGATTGTTTGTTGTGATGGATTGATGGAGTATTGGCATCGGTGGAAGGGGTGAAATTCTGATGATTTTGGCGATAGCAACACGATGGATTTGGAAGGAATTGGTGGCGGCTCCATGGTGGTGGTGTGGAGGAAAAGGAAAGGAGGGAGAGAGCTTTTTTTTTTTTTTATTTAAAATTTTTAATAATTTATTTGAGATTCATTCGCAGTTTTTAAATAGGTTTGGAAGTATCGTTATAATTAATTCTTTATTTTTTTTGTTTTATTTAAATATGAGGGTATATTTGTCATTTTAAATTTTTTAATTAAGAAATTGAATAATAATTGATGAAAATGACATTTTTCACAGTGAAATGTGGAAATCGAGGTGAAAATACAAAAAAATTAAAATGTATGGATATTTTGCATACTAAAAATCAAATGTAGGGACGTTTTGTACCAATAAGCTTTAAAACCGCGTTATGATTTTTTTTTTGTCATTTGAACGTGTTTAATTTCTAACTTTTAACTCTCTAATTTTGTTGAATTGGCGTAATTAACAACGTGGTTCGATAATATCTCAATACTTGATGGTGTCAGGTAGAATTAATATTAATTTCTCTGACCAACTGATTATTAGTTTAAAAATTAAAATTAAAACATGTTGCTGGTACCGTCTTGCAAAATTACATATTCCTCTTTGATAACCCTCATTTTTTTTTTTTCCATTTTTAGTTTTTGGCTTGTTTGAGTGTACAAATTTTCCATGGAAATTTTTTTCTCTCTTAGTGGCACACGCGTGCACATTTTCCATGAAATTGTTTTCCCACCTTTTAGGTGAGTTTTCATTTTTCAATTTTTTTAATTTTTTAATTTTGCAATTGGAAAATTTTTTAGACATAATGGTAAAAAAATTTATCACTTTTATTGATAATTTTCATGCAAAATAAAGTCAAACGAATGATATTCGGTATGATAATTTTTAAATTTTTTTGGCAATTGAAATAAATTCTAGATCCAATGATAAAAAAAATTATCGGTTTAATGGATAATTTTCAAGAAAAACAAAGTCAAACGGATATCAAACTTTCAATATTTTTCAGGTGAAAAATTATACAAATTAAACATAATTAATTATAATTTTCAGTAAAATAATCAATTCAATTCCCTAAAATTCATTTTCTTTCTATCGATTTTTCACGTATACAGTCAAAAATCAAACGGCTGCTACTATTTTTCTGCTAGAAATGTCTTTTGAAGAAATTTCAATGTCGTGTACTTTCTGTAGCATTTAGAAAAGTTCGAATTCAATTCTATCATTATCTTTCAATAAAGTTTTTTGAAAGATTGTTGAGCCACGACATCATATTACCATTTTTCTACGAAGGCTTCGCGGGGAAAACTCAAATCCTACTTTTCCACCATCTTTTTGTGTATATATATATATATATCTCCATATCCAAATCACATACTCACGAAATAGTTCAATATTCAGAATCCATGGCGGCCTCCATTCTGATGCTTCAGAAGTGTCCCCTTTCTCTTCCTTCAACAACTTCACTTTATCATTCAAGAAATTATGAAACTAAATCCAGAACCAGACCCATTTCCTTATCCATAGTTAATGCTCAAAGTGATGTTAAGAAGGAAGATATAGTCATTATTGGGGCCGGAATTGCTGGCCTTGCCACTGCAGTCTCGCTTCAAAGGTTAGAATCGCCTCTCGGAAATTGTTATGCTTGTTTTGGAAATAATTTAATAACTTGTGTTAAAATAAGTAATTTTTATTAGAACAAGCAACAAATTATTTTCTTTTCTTTTTTCTTGATGTGAATTCTTGCACCCAGGCTTGGCATTCGGTCCCTTGTGCTTGAGCAAACCGAGACACTGAGGACTGAAGGAACTTCATTAACACTTTTTAAAAATGGATGGAAAGCCTTGGATGCTATTGGAGTGGGCAGTAATCTTAGAAGCCAATTTCTTGAAATTCAAGGGTATGGTCATTCTATCTTGATTTCATATTTTGCTAATTGGTTGTGTAATAATGTAGGTAGAAATCTTAATCCTGTCATGAGTTTGGATGAGTTCTACAATTGTTCATCAAATTATTGCTTATTAATAACTCTTGTGGTGGCATGATATGTACAAAAATATGCTTTTTAGTCTAGCACTAAAACTTCATAGCTTTTGGAATGATGCAAATGCAAGAAAAATATGTACACTCATGGAGAAAATTCATTTCAATTAAACCTTGTGCAGTGTGCTGTGCTGCCATTGTAAGCCTCACAAATCTTGGCCTAGCTGTGTGTCTTTTTGCACAAGAATACTGCTCTTTCAATAACATATACTTTCTTTCTTAATTGACACAACTTCTCTTCTAATTAATCCTACTACTTTCTTCAAGTTAAAAAAAAAAAAACAACATTCAGGAAAGCAATGGTTCTTGGAGGAATGCCTACTCACGGCTATAAGAATGGTTCTTGCAAAATAGTTCTTTTATTTCTTGGTAAAAGTCCCGCTTCAAAAACTAGAATTATGTTTGACTGGTTCCTTTATGTATTGTGTTATGATGAGGTTCAAACGATTAGTCGGTTGTATCAACAAAAAAGGTAGAAACTTAAAAGAACAAACTCAAAGATAAAATGAACGTCGATATTATTATGCCCCTAGGCAATAAAACCATAAACCACTTGAGCTTCCGTCAATGGAAGAAACCACCTTATGAAAATCGGAATCAAACTGTCCAAGATACAGATCCGGGCACTCAGACTATAATCACTCAAGATTACATCAGAAAACAGCCTTCCAATTACAACTATTGTTCACACAAGAACAACACAATAATCCTCAATATACATATCGCACAAAAAACGTATTACATTGAGAAAGTTTGAAAGTTCGAAAGACTTTTCAGATTTTCAGAGTGAGAAAGAGATGACGAACTTCGAGAGTCAGAGAGAGAATTGAATGAACAATCCATCTCAAACCCTAGCAATGAACGAAGTTAAAGAAGCCACTGGAAGGTCAGCCAATCCAACAGATATTGGGGTTGACACTTGGCAACATCTCAAGCGTTCATTCCATAGAAACACGTCCTCCATAAAAACCCGCTTTTGCCAATTAAAAACAACTTTATTAATCAGCATTTGAAGAGTCAACAAGTCAAAACATCCATCCAGTCTGCATTTGAGTCAGCATCATTGTGCCATTAATTTCTTCACATATTGCTTCTATTCAAACAAAATTTCCTACCATCTTAGGAGACAGTTGCTCAAGACCTCGAGCACTAAGGAGACAACATATATACATTGGGTTTAAACTTATTCAAGTCATATTTATTCATATTTACATGATTAAAATTTGCAGTATGAATCCTAGCATATCACGGGGACAAAAAAGCCCCTTCTACTGACTTCGAATTTAACATGTGTCATTATCTACCAAGGATAGTTTAGAGAGACTTAGGTCCTGACAGAAACTAACTTCTTTCTAGAACCAATAGTGTTTCGGTTAAAGATCACAACCATCTGAAAATTTGATGGAGTTTTAATGTTTTGAATGCTCAAACATACAGTATTTAGGCTCGAAATGTAACCACATTCAACTTATATATATGCGAACAAGATAACTAAAGAAGCTTTTTAGTACTAGACCCGCAAAGTAAACGGCCATGTGCTCTTTCATATCCAACGCATCCCTACAGAGTTGGGGGCATCTATCAATAACTTTATTTAGGAGTGGATAACTTTTGACGATCCATTCTGGTCCCTGCATATGCTACATGGTCGTCTTTTTATCCAATGCATCCTTACAAAGTTGGGGGCGTCTATAATCTCTGTATATCAGAGTGCTTTCTTTTCGTATACCAGTTTCTTTACTATCTACCGGTTATATTTGGAAAATGCACATAAGCATGCACATGCACGTAAGTTTGGTTTTGCAGTTTGCGTTCAAATTAATTTGGGCTCTAAGAGAATCTCCGTTTGTATAAACTCCTATGTTTTTAGAGGCTTAAGTTATGGTCGCACAAAATCATGTCCCAGATATACCTTCAAATGCTCCGAAAGGTATTTGTATATTCTGAAATTCATGAAATTACAATTGGATAATTATTATGTGAAAAGAAAATTTATTGCCCTTTAGTGTCTTTTGCCAAAGGCCCAAAATACAGTATTAGGATTTACGAGACTTTGGTATTTCTGCATATTTTCATGTTACCAGCTGTGCAGGATGGTGATAAAATCAGAAGATGGAAGAGAGTTGCGCTCTTTCAATTTCAAAGATGAAGATGAAAGGTAACTCTGCCTGATGTTCGGGTTGGCAAGTTGATATACAAAATTAGATTTCTGCCATTTCACTTACTATACTATTTGGTATCAGTCAAGAAGTGCGTGCTATAGAGAGAAGAGTTTTATTGGAAACTCTTGCTAACCAGTTACCATCAGATGCAATTTCTTTTTCCTCAAAGCTGTCATTTATTGAAAGAAGTGACAAAGGAGAAGCCTTACTAAAACTCAAGGATGATACTCAAATGTCTGCTAAGGTAGTTTGATCTACATGCTAATTTGATATTCAATTTATTGTTAGAATCTTCAAGATTTGGATAACCTTCACGTACAATGATTACACTCCTCATGGGTGCAAATATCAGCATGATAATTTGCATGCCTAGATCAATTCTAATTGAGTTCGTATCTAGTTTCTTACAATTATCTTGGAGAAAACATGTTCCCCTCCATGTGTTCTTAACGATGGCTATTTACTTGGGTGACCATTAAAAAAAAGTCACATTCCTTGCATCTTGCTTACACTCTTTAGGTGTAACTATAATTTTTGGGTCTGCTTTTAATTACTGGAGTGTCTTTATGAATTTGCCTTTGGTTAGATTGTGATTGCTTGTGATGGGATACGATCTCCAGTGGCTAAGTGGATGGGTTTTCCAGAGCCCAGGTATGTGGGGCATTTTGCTTTTCGTGGCCTTGGATTTTACCCTAATGGACATCCATTTGAGCCAAAAGTGAATTACACCTATGGGAGAGGCGTGCGTGCTGTTTACGTGCCAGTTTCTCCAACTAAGGTGTACTGGTCTATCTTGTACAACAGCCCTTCACCAGGTAAACCAATATTTCACATCTCTTGCATTTCAGTTTCGCTTATTTTATAGAATTGCTTATCTTGAAATAGTGGGTCGATAGGGTTGAGCCGAGCCAGGCTGGGTTGCAGAGATACCTTTTCTGGCCCTAATTTTGAGGCGGGTCCGTTTTTTCATTCAGTTATTTTAGCCTGTGCAGGCCAGGCCGGATTGGCCTTGCCTGTTCTGGCATCCAAGCACTTTGACCCCACCATCTGGAAGTCAACTAGCATAAATGTTCTCGTCCCTTAATAAATTTTTTTCCTTGCAAGTCTTAACAAAGCATGTGCAATCCCTTTAATCTGGAAAACTTTTTCTGTTAAATGAATGACTTCACAGCCATGTGCACGTTAAATGATTCCAGCCTAAAATTTCATATTTACCACATGATGACAGTTCTAATAGCAATTATCTAGGTATAAAATTGTGTTTGAAACCTGGTCATTTTGTCTGAATATTCCATTAGCAAGCATTGCAGTCAAAATTGCACGCAAAGCAATCCAGGAAGATACTTTATCGGTCAAATTGTGACATACGAAGACGAGTCTTTTTCTCATTTGTTGAATTGCCTCAGTTCAAAGATTAAACTGCTAGAAATCATATGCAACTTACATGAATGGAACGCATCAAGTCTTCTGAAATTCTGAACCGACATGTGAAAGCTTGAGTTATTATAGAGAGGACAAACATATTTATATTTACACAGTCTTCAACACAACTGTTTTTGTATGTCTGATTACAGGTCCAAAGATCACAGATCCATCTTTGTTGAGGCAGATAACCACGGAACTTGTTGGTAATTGGTCAACTGAACTCTTGAATATAATCAAATCTACACCAGATGACAGAATCACAAGAACCCCTTTGGTAGATAGGTGGCTGTGGCCGGGAATCAGGCCTCCAGCGTCAACTGGGAAGGTTGTGCTCGTTGGCGATGCATGGCATCCGATGACACCCAATCTTGGGCAAGGAGCTTGCTGTGCTTTGGAAGATGCAGTTGTTTTGGCTAAAAAACTTGCACAGGCAATCAAGTTTGGAACCATGTCAATTGAAGATGCATTCATGTCTTATGGACGTGAAAGGTGGCCCCGTATCTTTCCATTAGCTGTACGTGCAAATCTTGTTGGAACTTTCTTACAGTCGGAAAATCCTTTGGTATGTTCTATTCGTAACAATATTGTTGTTCCTAAGCTAATTAGAGTTGGACCAATGCTGGAACATACGAATTTCGAATTCGAGTCTCTCTACTAACAATAAATCCATCAAAAACAAGATTATGAGGAATTTCAGTAACACTTGTGCTAGGTGTTACATTGTGTGAGTCTGTTTACCTATTCCCTCTGTTGCCGCCGATCCACTTGCGTTAAGTCACCTTAATATTCTTACCCCTTCCATTTAGAGTAAACCGGTTTTTCAGAGTAATAGAATATTATAGTTATTGTACTTGGTATTAGGTTTTAATGTTGGGTTGTGTACACATATAGTGTCGTTTTGTTGATGTAAAATAACATTTTGATATTAAATGAATCGTGGTTTTTTTGTATGATTGCTTTTATTTAATATTCAATAGGATCTAGTTCAAGCAGACCCAAATTTGCATGGGTTAGCCAGATCCGGGTCGACCTTGGAGGGGATCGATCCACGTCGGGTCGGGTTGGGTTCAGACTTCAAAATTGTTTATGCAGCTACGATTGTTAAATTTGATTAATGTTTGGATTGATACCGTTGGATCATTGGATATTTCTAGGTTGAAGATTCAGTTTAAAGGTGTGTTTGAGCTACATTATTTTGGAATAGTAGATAGATTGAGAATGTGTAATTGAAAAAGAATGAAAAATTATTAATGTGATGGAAAATATTATTTTATTGAAGAATGTGTGGTTGAAAATAAGTAGAATAATGAGAATGAAAATTTAATGTGACACAAACAGGTGCTAAATATTGGGCTTGAGCTCAATAATTTTTTAATTTAATTTTTTATTTGTTTTTGAATCGCAAATAATTGTTAATTTATTTCTTATGAATTTGTTTGAAATGTTATCGTTCTAGACATCATTACATATAGATTTATTTATGGCATTGCTTGTGAAACTATGAATAGGATGCAAATCATCGAATATCGATTTTTTCTCGATTAATTAATTTAGATAAAAAAAATTAGAAGGAAAATCCGTAATAATTAATTTGTATGTAAATTTGATTAATGTTAACCGTTGGTAAATTCACTACTTTAAAATATTGAATGCGAGAGGTTGTTTATTTAAATAAAAACACGTGATATACTTTGCTCAATCCATAAGCAAAGTAACACCTGACAGAACAGCATTATTCTTATATCGCATGTTTGGAGCCACGACATCATGTTTGGAGCCACGACATCATATTAGCATTTTTTAACAAAGGCTACAAAATATTCGCGGCGAAAAATCAAATCCTAGTTTTCCACCACTTGTTTGTACAATAGTATCCAAATCCAGCTCACGAGCTTGAAAAATAGTTCAACATTCAGAATCCATGGCGGTCTCCACTATGATGCTTCAGAAGTGGCCCCTTTCTCTTCCTTCAACAACTTCACTATGTCACTCAAGAATTTACGGAGTTAAAACCAGAATCAGAGCCAAACCCATTTCTCTATCCATAGTTAATGCTCAAAGCGATGTTAAGAAGGAAGATATAGTCATTATTGGGGCCGGAATTGCTGGCCTTGCCACTGCAGTCTCGCTTCAGAGGTTAGATTCGCCTCTGGGAAATTGTTGTGCTTGTTTAATTTCAATTGAAATATCAGACAGTGGAATTGAGATAATAAATATGTTTTGAAATCAATAACTAATTTTTATTAGAAACGAGTGACAAATTCTTTTTTTGTTTTTAATTTTCTTGATGTGAATTCTTGTACCTAGGCTTGGCATTCCGTCACTTGTGGTTGAGCAAAGCGAGACACTGAGGACTGAAGGAACTTCATTAACACTTTTTAAAAATGGGTGGAAAGTTTTGGATGCTATTGGAGTTGGCAGTAATCTTAGAAGCCAATTTCTTGAAATTGAAGGGTATGGCCATGCTATCTTGATTTCATATTTTTTGGTACTCCATTTGTTATGTTTACTACATTTTGAACAGGTGAAAAAACTGGAAAAAATCCATTTCAATTTAAACCATGTGCTGTGCTGCCACTGTAAGCCCAACAAATCTTGGCCTAGCATTGTGTCTTCTTGCCCAAGAATACTGTTGTTTCAATGACATATACTTTCTTTCATATTTGACACAACTTTTCATCTATTTAATCCTACAATTTTGTTCAAGAATCAAAGCGATACACTTTCCCGAAAAGCAACAGTTCTTGGGGGAATGCCTACGCATGGCTATAAATAAGGCCTTCCAAATTTCAGACCACACACGAATAACTCCGTTGTTTTGTGCAAAATAATTCATTTATTTCTTAGTAAAAATTCTACTTCATACACTATAATTGGTTCCTTTATGTGTTACTTCTAATCAAACAAAAATTTCCTACTATCTTAGTAGACAATTGCTCAAGACCTCGAGCACTAAGGAGACAACATGAATACATTGGCTATAACCTTTTACAAGTCATACTATTCACATTTACATGATTAAAAAATATGCAGTATGAATCCTCGCATATCATAGGGACAGCAAAACACCCTTCTACTAATTTGGAATTTAAATTGTGTCAGTATCGTCCAAGGATGGTTTAGAGAGACTCAATTCCTGATGGAAGTGACTTCTTTCTAGAACCAATACTGCATTTCTGCTAAAAATTACGACCATCTAAAAATTTGATGGAGTTTCTATGCTTTGCAATTTGCATTCAAATTAATTTTAATTTGAAGAGTCTCTCTGTTTGTACAAACTCTTATGTTTTTAGGGTCTTAAATTATGGTCGCACAAAATAATGTCCCGGATATACCTTCAAATGCTCAGAAAGGTATTTATATATTCTGAAATTCATGAACTTACTATTGGATAATGATTTTGTTCAAAGAAAATTTATTGCCCTTTAGTGTCTTTTTCTAAAGGCCCAAATGAGTATTAGGATTTACGAGACTTTGGTATTGCTGCATATTTTCATGCTACCAGCTGTGCAGGATGGTGATAAAATCAGAAGATGGAAGAGAGTTGCGCTCTTTCAAATTCAAAGATGAAGATGAAAGGTAACTGTGCCTGATGTTCGGGTTGGCACATTGATATACATAATTAGATTTCTGCCATTTTACTGATATACTATTTGGTAGCAGTCAAGAAGTGCGTGCTGTGGAGAGAAGAGTTTTATTGGAAGCCCTTGCTAACCAGCTACCATCAGATGCAATTTTGTTTTCCTCAAAGCTGTCGTCTATTGAAAGAAGTGACAAAGGAGAAACCTTGTTAAAACTCGAGGATGATACCCAAATGTCCGCTAAGGTAGCTTGATCTACATGTTAATTCGATATTCAATTTATCGTTGGAATAGATTTGGATAACCTTCAACCACATAGATTACACTACTCATGGGTGCAACATTGAGCTTGATAATTTGCATGCATAGATCAATTCCAATTGAGTTCGTATCTAGTTTCTAACAATTGTCTTGGAGAAAATATGTTCCCCTCCACATGGTCTTAAAAATGGCTATTTACTCGGGTGACCATTGAAGAAGTGTCATATTCCTTGCTACTCTTGTATACACTCAAAGTATAACTATAATTTTTGGGGTCTATTTATAGTCACTGAAAGTTTCTATATGAATTCGCCTTCTGTTAGATTGTGATTGCCTGTGATGGGATACGATCTCCAGTGGCTAAGTGGATGGGGTTTCCAGAGCCCAGATATGTGGGGCATATTGCTTTTCGTGGCCTTGGATTTTACCCTGATGGACAACCATTTGAGCCTAAAGTGAATTATATCTATGGGAGAGGCTTACGTGCTGGCTACATGCCAGTTTCTCCGACTAAGGTGTACTGGTTTATCTGCTACAACAGCCCATCACCAGGTAAACCATAATTCACATCTCCTCTTGCATTTCATTTTTGCTTATTTTATATAATTGCTTATCTTGAAGTTGGGAGTCAATAGGGTTGAGCCGGGCCAGGCTGGGTTGCAGAGATACCTGGACCCGCCCGGATTTTGTGGTGGATCCGTATTTTTCATCCAATTTTTTAGCCCGTGCAGGCCAGAATTCGACCCCACCATCTGGAAGTCAACTAGCATGGATGTTCTCGTCCCTTACTAATCATTTTTTTCCTTGCAAGTCTTCATAAAGCATATGCAATTCTTTAATCTGGAAAACCTTTTTATTCAAATTTCTAGCTTAATATTCTTTTTCTGATTTTAAATTTGCCACATGATGTCAGTTCTAATGGCAATTATCTAGGTATAAAATTGTGTTTGAAACCTGTCATTTTGTCTGAATATTCAATTAGCAAGTATTGTAGTCACAATTGCATGCAAAGCAATCCAGGAAGATACTTTATCACAGTCAAATAGAGATGTGTGAAGACGGCACTTTTCTCATTTGTTGAATTGCCTCATTTAAAGGCTTAAAACTGTTAGAAATGATATGCAGCTAACACATATACAATTTTCATAAATAGATAAAATCGATAATGAAACTCATCAAGTCTTTTATTACATTGAAGCAATCTATCTAAAAGCTTTAGCTATTATAGAGAGGACAAACATATTTAAATATAGTCTTCAACATGACTATTTTTGTACGTTTAATGACAGGTCCAAAGATTGCAGATCCATCTTTGTTGAGGCAGAAAACCAAGGAACTTGTTGGTAATTGGTCAACTGAGCTCTTGAATATAATCAAATCTACTCCAGATGACACGATCATAAGAACCCCTCTGGTAGATCGGTGGCTGTGGCCGGGAATCAGCCCTCCAGCGTCAACTGGGGACGTTGTGCTAGTTGGCGATGCATGGCATCCGATGACACCCAATCTTGGGCAAGGAGCGTGCTGCGCGTTGGAAGATGCAGTTGTTTTGGCAAAAAAACTTGCACAAGCAATCAAATTCGGAACCATGTCAATCGAATATGCATTCATATCTTATGGAAGCGAAAGGTGGCCTCGTATCTTTCCATTAACTGTACGTGCAAATCTTGTCGGAACTCTGTTACAATCGGATAATCCTGTGATATGTTCTGTTCGTAACAATATTGTTGTTCCTAAGCTGATCAGACTTGGACCAATGCTGAAACATACAAATTTCGAAATTGAGCCTCTGTACTAACAGTAAATTCATCAAAACAAGATAATGAGTAACACTTGTGCTAGGTATATGTGGAGTCTGTTTACCTTTTCCATCTATTGCTGATCCGCTTGCATCAAGTCACCATAATATTCTTATCCCTAGCATATATTCTGTTTAAAAAAACACACACTTTCCCATCGCCAACAATGTTTTTGAAAATAATGGAGGTGTCAAAATGGATGTCAAACTTTGAGTGTATATTTAGCATTGTTCAATATTATTAAATTTTTGAAGTTTTCAATTTTATAATACAATTTATCTCTAATGATGATTTCTATTATAGTTAAAATAGGGAAAATTACAACAATGGTCTTTAATCATTTTTATATTTGTAAACTTTACTATAATCTTTATGCTGTACCAACAGAGGTTCATAAATATGAAGCTAGGGTCTATCAGGGCTAAAACTATCTACTTTTTCGTTAGTTGACCAAAAAAATGATTTTGGCCATATCATTAATTATTTCAATAGGGGTAAATTAGTAACTTTATATCTTTCATGTAAAAATAATAAAATAAAAAAGCATCATCATCTTCCACTCATATCTCATCCCATCCCTTTCCTTCCAAACCCCACCCCTTACCCAAAACCAATACCACAGTCCCGCTACACGAACAGGGCTTGAAAACATGACCTCTCTCCAGGCTGACGTGGCAACATTTGAAAAATAAATAAATAAAAATTGCTTAGTGTTCGCCCATTGGTATTCATTCCATTTCCCCCAAATATCACACTTTCCATCTTCACCCATTTCAACACTCAGAAGGGAGAAAACCCTCCCCGCACATCGCCCGGTCGCACATCAGTCTGTGGTAACGCCGCGACTCCGACAGCACTTCCACCGTCGGTTCCGGCGCCTCACGCTTCAACATCTTTGGCCACACTTCAGTCGAAGGTTTAGCCACCGCTCCGACAGCTCATCCGTGAAAGGTTTTGCCGACACACGCTTGAAGATCTTCGGCCGCCGGCGAACATCAGCACCACATCCAAAAATCTTGTTTTTTTTAGGGTTGTGTTCAATGCAGCAAGTTAATGGGGGCAATACTTGAGAAGTTGGGTCGTTTGTAAATTTGTTGGCTGTTGAATATCTCTGAACAATTATTGATTTGTAAGCTTATTTGCTTGAACTGATATGCGCGAGTGAATTATGTTTATCTTTACATAGTAAGACAAGATGGTATGCAGTGAGTTCTCATTTATAAGTGAGGAGACTCCCAAGAACATCAGTATGTTTATTTGGTAAAAACTTCAAAGAAAGGCAAACTTTACACCAGTTTAACATCAAAATGGAAAATTTCTTTGTTATAGTCTACTGCTTTAAGAGTATGGTTTTGAGATAACAATTTGAACTGAAAAATGATGACAATTTCCAAAAATAAGAACTCTATTAGTTCCAACAGTACATGGACAAACGACGAAACCAATGCACAGACTTACTTACAGAAACATTGCTGGACCAAATATTGAGCATAATTCCTACAAGATTCATTTTCAAACAATAGCATCCAAACAACTCTAAAAGTTTAGACTACTAAGAACCGTATGTTCACAGTTATATAGCAGAATCACCACATTTAGCCAGAGATTGAAATCGAAGCTGCCTTAATGTTGGCGGCGACGGCAAACCTCAGTCAAGCGGGTTCGGAAGTTGACGACTAAACTCGTACAATCGACAAAGGAATTCGACGGCGATAAGGCGAGCATCGAGGCTGGAATTTTAGAAACTTTGCCGAAAGAGCAGCTACCGAGGGATCGGATGTCCAGTCGCTTCCTCGTTTCAGGGATTTGAGTAGGGAGGTTTTGCCTCGGAGATGTTGGGGAAAAAGTATTTTAGCATTTGTTGAATTATTTGTCCGGCTTTTTCCCCCCCCACATGCTGCCATGCTCATTTCCCTCCATTTTCTAATAATTCAAGAGGACACGTCAGCACATTTAACATATGTTTGACACCCATTTTTTTTTTTCATTCTATTTTTCATTTTTTTTCCTTTTTTTTCATTATAACCACACATTCTATCAATAAAATAATATTACACATAAACCAAAAAATTCTCCTTACTTTTTAATCACACAATTTTTCATCAATCACTATTCCAAAATTTTTTCACCCAAAATGGGTTTCAAACAGGGGCTTAAATCCTTGTCAATAGTGTTGGTCATTGACCCTGTTCGCGTAGCTTTATTCATCATGATATCCACCATTGGCCACCGTAGAGGTCTCAATCCGGGTGATTCGGGTCGGATTGGCCCGTCAACATATGAGCCCGGTAACAGTCCGCGTGAAAAAAAGCTCGCCCACTACGGGTTCCGAGCCGGTTTCGAGTCAGCCCACAAATTTTGGATTACAACCCATGCCCGCCCGCTGACCCATCCGGGTCGAGCCCATGCGGGTTACGGGTCGCGCAGGTCGCGGTTTGTTCCGATTTGACCCATATTATTGTATAAATAAAATTATAAAAATATAGAATTTTTCATATTTATAGCAAAAAATATTTTTTTTTTTTTAAATGTAAGCTAAGAATTAAACAAAATGATAAATTCATATTTATACCAAGAAATATTTACATAAAA
>CAIGRN010122555.1:0-10471 GCA_903798345.1 Fraxinus anomala | reverse complement strand
AACAATTGCCCACACGAAATTAAACCCGGAATCAGGAAGAAATTAAACACAATTACACAAAACACAATAAATTGAAGAGTGAAGAAGAAGAAGAAGTAAAGAACATTGAGCAGGC
The DNA here is from genome assembly GCA_903798345.1 of Fraxinus anomala. Taxonomy (NCBI): domain Eukaryota; kingdom Viridiplantae; phylum Streptophyta; class Magnoliopsida; order Lamiales; family Oleaceae; genus Fraxinus; species Fraxinus anomala. The sequence goes on along the minus strand of CAIGRN010122555.1, from coordinate 10,356 downwards.
TGCAGGGCATATTAAACTTATCGGATTAAATTGAACAATACGCATTCAGCGGACTGTGGAAGGCGTCGGGCAGTAAAGGGTTTCGGGCTTTCGGCGGACGGCGGTAAAAGGTTTCCGATTTCGGGCTTTCGGCGGGTGGCAGTAATGACGGGTGAACTGGCGAAGACGAAGTGGAAGAAATTCAAGAAAAGGGAGGAAGAAAGAAACGTACTTGAAGCCTTGAATGAGGGTTNGCAGTAAAGGGTTTCGGGCTTTCGGCGGACGGCGGTAAAAGGTTTCCGATTTCGGGCTTTCGGCGGGTGGCAGTAATGACGGGTGAACTGGCGAAGACGAATTGGAAGAAATTCAAGAAAATGGAGGAAGAAAGAAACGTACTTGAAGCCTTGAATGAGGGTTTGGGTGGGAATTGGATTTAATTTCATGTGGGTTGCAATTTGATTTTCAATTTTTCAATTGGGCTGGGACGGTTGGCCATTTGGTTGGGCTGGAAAAATTGGGTTTTAACCAATTTTTTTTTTTTTTATAGAAGCTGGGCTTGGGCAAGAGCCCACCCCTATCTTCTGTATAATAGTTATGAATATACCTTTCACTGGAATGCAGTCCCCAATTCAACCTTTACGATTACTTGTTCCAACAACTATCCAAATTGCTCACGGCTCACCAATACTGCATTTGGATAGTAGCACCTCGAGCAATTACAAGTCTTCCTTATCAAAGTTTGCATGTGCATATCTCACAAGCATGTTGACCTCATTCAACTCGACAAGTGCATTATATCTCATTTGTTGTAGGGGGAGCATCTCCCACTAGCATGTCGTCTTCATCCGATTTGACAAGTTTTTGTTGTCGACTTCTTAAATGCACGTGATGTAGGATGACTTTCCACTATTCATTAGTATCGATCAACAATATACAATTTTCAATATAACTTTCCATGTCAATTGCATCCAAATACGTCCAAGTCGTGGATTTACGTACCTATATACACCTAAATTAGATAGATATCCATTCAATTAATCATAAATAAGAAATTAAAGAAACCCGAAATAAGTGCATAACATGCACTTCTCACATAACAATCCATGTTATTCCACCCTGAGGGAAATTATAAGGGTAACTTATTGTTCAAACAATGGCATACTAAAGTAAAAAAATGTCAACATAACTGTTGAAATGTCCCAAATAACATGAATGAATTCTTATACGAGTTGCAGAACGTTGAGGCCGTGTTTGAACCCCATTTTATGGGGGAAACAAGTTTCAGAATAGTAATTTTTAAGAGAACGCGTTGTTAAAAAATATAGATTTTTTTTATTTACATGTAAAATTAATTTATAGGAGAATGTATGATTAAAATGAGTTTTGAAAAAAATGGAGCTCAAACATAAGCTAAGGTTCGCGGCCTATATATGCTCACAATAGAGGTCAAAAATGCATTTAAATGGGTAGATGGATAGTGGGTTTTAATGCTTCTTGTTGACTATTATTATTAGCACCTCAAGAACTATGTTCGGATACAAATCTGACACACTTCGTCATTTTGTAAAATAAATGTTGTTAATTTATTACTTTACAATGCAATATCGTGTATACATTGATGCTGAGAAAATATTAAAGAAGTAAATGTTACAAGTGCTATAATAAGTACATTGGCGTCTAGGGAATTTAACTTGTGAATCATTGTAAAAATAAAATTCACGAGGTGAAATTCATTTATCTGGATATCATCTTAAGTATTTTTCATTACTTGGATGAATTCAAAATCTCAAAAATCAAGAAAAAAGTTTGTTTAGTTATATAATTCGTGACGAAATTTCTACTAATTTAGTTTGTTAGGGAAAAAAAAAAAAAAAATACGACTCGATAGTAAAAGAATTCAACTATAATTATGAAACATGAATGGGAGGACGGATTGTTGTTTTACTGATTGTGCAGACCCCACTCTCTTAATGAGTCTTAAACGATAATTGGCAACAAATTTCTCTAATTAATATTCAGTCTAATAGTGGAATATTGTAAATATAGTGTTAACGAGTCAAGTCCAATGGGAATACAGTTGATATATAGATCTTGATTTTAGATTTGAACAAGTGACGTGCAACTTTTGAAAAAAGAAAAAAGAAAAAGAAAGAAACCCTCTACTACCGCTTAATTGTATTTTTCGATATTCTGAAATTAACACTATACATGCACATCTCCCAAGTGGATACGATGTGAAACTTCTCTTGGGTTGAGATGTATTAAGCATCTGTTTGTCTACCATTATTTCAAAAAATTGTTTGCTACAGTAAAATTATCCATCACATATTCACCCAATAAAATATTATATATACAAACCAATAAAGTTACTTTACTTTTCAATCACACATTCTCAAAAAATATTATTCATTACTTTATTTTTCTCCCAATAATGAGAGAAACACATCCTAAATGCATATTGAAATATGAGTAGCGATGCATGAAATGCGGTCTAATAACCAATAACTCAAGTATTTATATCATACTCTGGAGTGGTGATAGCAACCTAACGTGCTCGGTACTATTCTTCCCAAAAAAAGTTACTAATAATTTTGGATGAATATAGATATATTTAAGTATTTGTTATTCATCAAATAGTGTAGTTAGATAAACTTGATAATATAGCAAGCAGCATTTTAATTTCTTTATCATCGTTCAACCTACTTATCAAACATATTTTTTAAGTTAAATTTTTTTTTTTTTTGTTGAGAACTTGACTATTACATTTTTACCAACTTAGACTCGAGTCCGTAGCAAATATTAAGTTGAAAAAAAGATAAAACATGAAGATAAGTAGTCAAGAATTTTAGTAAAACCTCCCAAATTGTCGAACAAAAAGTAATAAACACATGTAGATAGAGGGGAATATTCACATATGATTTTCAAAAAGAATTTTTGCAATTCCAAGAAGTCATTAGAATAGGGGTGACGTGGTCCAGCGGGTACAAAAAGTTTTCGGGTCAGCCCGAACTCCCGTCCATTTATCTCTCTTCGAACAGAGACACACACGTATATATCTCAATCTCAAATACACAAAAATTATAATTTATGTTTTACAAGGAAAGTAAATTAGGGTTTAATTTAAATGATCGTAGTCTTGCAAAATTATTATCATTATATCTCCAATTCTTATTTATAAAATATAAGACTTTGATTGTTAATAAAATAGTCTATTCACTCCTCCTATTCTCTCTTTTATAACAATTTACAAATTTTCTTCTCGGGGGTTTTACCGAAAACTGAAGTCTGGAATCATTAATTTATCCGAATCAATCAAAATCAATCTACAAAAGTTGAATATTTTTCTTCAAACCGCAGCACAATCGACACTGATATTCAGGTATCGATTTCTTTTCTAATCTGAGAAAAAAATTCAATTTTTTTGATGAAATTTTGTAAGCTCTTGAAAGTTTTAGCGGTTCTTGATTAGGTGAATCTCATGGATGGCAATAATTGGAGGGCGAACTCGGGTCAGGTGCAGGTTCCAGGTCAGGTTATGGGTGCTGAAGTTCCAGCAGCTCCGGGTATGGATGCCGGCGATTGGAGGACTCAGCTACCAGCCGATTCCAGGCAGAGGATTGTAAACAAGATGTACAACAATGCTTTTACTTTATATTTGAATTTCATATTTTATTTTTTAATTTTCTATGGCGGAATTTATTATTAGTTCATGTTGACTTGGCTGAAATCTTGAAATTAATTTTTTCTCCAGTTCTGAAATTTTAAAAATAACAAGTTTATATCATATCATATGTCGTACCTTTCAACTACAGTGAATAATTTTCAGTTAGATTTGATTTACTACAAATCTTGTTGTAAGTGATTATTTTGTGAGTAAGGAAATAACAGCGTGATTCTTCACTTGCATAGAATGGAGACCTTGAAGAGACATCTTCCTTGCTCTGGACAAGAGGGACTTCTGGAACTCAAGAAAATAGCTGTAAGATTTGAGGAAAAAACTTATGCTGGTGCAATAAGTCAGGTATATCTGTCACAAAACTCTTGATTTGTGCTACGTGCATTTCAAGCTATACATTTCTTATGTGAATTTGTCTGCTCGATCTACTAAAACTAACTTGGCATGCCTTTTATTTATGTTAGCACACAACACATTGACTTATATTTGATTCTATTTTCGGTTCTAAATACGTTTAAAATTGTGCTGTTCCAGTCGGATTACTTGAGAAAGATATCTTTGAAGATGCTGACAATGGAGACAAAATCACAGAACCCCAGTGCTCCAAGTAATAGTAAAAATCCACAAGACCCAGGTAATGAAAATCCATATACTTTTTAATGGTGCACATAACAAATATGTTTTCTTGTGCTTATAAAACAACTAGTTTTTGTTGTTCTTTACTTTTACTAGATGCAAGGAGTTTAGCCTGTGTCTTTGTTGAGAAATACTTGGATCATTTTAGTACATTCATTCTTGACCCTAGAGACGTCTTTGCTTGATTGAACACTTCCGCTAGGTTTTCCCTTACAGACTCAGCAATGTCACCTCACCAATTGTCGTTGGTTGATAGACCTTGAATCTTTCAGGCTCGCTCGTCTTCTCAACCCCAAGAGACTTCTTACATGCCTCAATAACCACGAAGCTTGAAGTTTCTAATCTTTAATTGGTCGGAATTGTGCTGGAACTGTTTTGATAACTTACCACCTCCTCATTCCTTCTATTTGTGTTCACACGCTCTTTGATTTTTTCAGCTCTTCCAACTCCTTGCATGAGATCCACCAAGTGAAACTGTAAAATGCTATGTGTCTAATCCCTTCTTGTAGAGATCTATCCATTGTTTTATTGGCAGAAGTCATTTGGATCTCTTAATGAATCGTGATCTTATTTTGATGTTGTCAATTAATATGAGAGTGGTGTTATTCCACATGCAGAAGTCTTTCATGTTGTGATCTATTCGTTGTTTTAGTAGCAGAAGTCTTTTGGATCTCTTGATGAATCCCGATCTTATTTTGATGTAGTGAATTCATATTAGAGTGGTGTTATTCCACATAGCTCAGTTCTTCGTAAATCAAAGTCAATCAAAATGCACCTGGTTTTCTGAAGTTCTTGTTCATGCGCTCTGCAATCAGCTATTGGAGCCACAAACTCCTGTTTCTAGAAATTTAAGCAAACCACCATTCATCTGAATCTTTAAAAACCTACTGGTTTCTAGCTTTCCAGCCTGAATTGCCTGTAAGTGCCACTATTCATCTTCCCATTTTCGTGTTCCTATCCATTGCCTGAATTGCCTATAAATGCAAGCTTCCATGACCTATTTGAGGAAGAGTGTTCCCATAGTTTCTTCTTTATCTGCTTCGAGTCTTCTTTACTCACCTTATTCTTTTGTGCGTATTCCTTTCGTCTTAATCATATATAGAGTTTGTATGATGTAAATTTTTTGGGAATAGATTTTGCGCAAAGCGATTTTATTGGAGAATGTGTTAGAAAAGTTATGGGTTTACGTGCAAAATTATTTTATTGCGAGAATGCGCGGTTGCAATTTAGTTTGGGAAAAAATGAGTTTTAAAGAATCTCTACTAAAAAGGGGCACCGCTTGGTGGCAGAATCATTTTATCCATCTTGCGGGAAAAAATAATTTCGAGATAGTCTTGTTTCTAATGAATTGAATTTTTTTATTTTCTTTTGTACTTCTATGTCCAGTTACCTTTGCATTTATCAATATGTCCCTTTTCCTTTATTCTTTCTCTTGTTATCATTCATTCCCTAACAGGATCTTTGTATTTGTGTTTTTGTATGTATTAACAGCTTCACAAAGCATGCAATCCCAAATGCCAAATCAGGGACAGCCATTATCTATTCCAATGGTGCCTAATCAATCTCAAGTGCGACAACAGCTGTTATCCCAAAGTATTCAGAATAATATGCCATCAACAGGAGTGCCAAATTCTGCTAGTTTGACACCTGCACTTCCCCCTGTTGGTGGCGTGTCTCAGGCTACCATGCCTAATGTTGTTGGTCAGAATCCCAACATGCAGAACTTACAAAGCATATCTAATGTAGCTCCAAATGTAATGGGAAATTCCATGGGGCAAGGGGTGCCTTCCAACATCAACATGTTTATCAATACCCAGAGATCAATTCAAGGAAGGCAACAACCGGCTGTGCCCCAAGAGCAACAACAGCAGTCCCAGAATTCACAGCAATATCTTTACAATCAGCAATTCCAACAACACCTTATGAAGCAAAAGTTCCAGCAGGGAAATATCTCACAATCCCTTATGCAGTCTCAGATCCAGCATCAGCAGCAGCAGCAGCAGCATAATTTATTGCAACCAACTCAGATCCAATCCTCCCAGCAGGCTGTTATGCAACCTTCTTTGAGGCAGCAGGCCACTTCATCTGGTCTTCAGCAAAATCAGCAGTCATCTATTCATCAATCAACTCAATCTATACTTCAGCAACAACCGCAATCACTCCTCAGGCAACAACAGTCTCAACAGTCTTCCCTTATTCATCAGCAACAAACATCGATGTCACAGCACTCAATACTACCTACACAACAGCAACAACAGCTTAGTGGGCAGCAGCCAAATGCTACAAGCATGCAACAGAATCAGCTAATCGGGCAACAAAATAACGTTCTTGATGCGCAGCATCAGCAACAGCATCAACAAAGGATGGTGAGCCAGCAGAATAATCATTCCAACCTGCAACAGCAGCAGACAATTGGTCAGCAAAACCTTCCTAACATACATCAACAGCAGTCCATAGCTCAGCAGAATAGCCTCCCAAATGTGCATCAGCAGCAGTTATGCCCTCAAACTAACGTTTCTGGGTTCCAGCAGCAGCAAATGGTTGGAATTCAACCTGGTAATTCTGGCCTGCAGAATAATCAGCAATCTGTTCATATGGTACAACAATCTAAGGTAGCAGCACAGCAACAAATGCAGCAGAACATGGCAAACTTGTTGCCTACCCAAGCTCAACAGTCACAGTTTCAGCCACCACAGCAGCAGACGATGTCACAGATCCAATCACAACCAGGTCAAATGCAACACCAATTGGGTTTGCAACAGCAGGCTAATTCGTTACAAAAAGACATGCACCAAAGGATTCAAACATCAGGTCCCTTGCTTCAACAACACGTTTCACTTGATCAACAAAAGCAACTGGTGCAGTCTCAAAGACCCATTGCAGAGGCGTCATTTTGTGAGTTTTTGATGTTCAAATTTTGCAGTATTTATTCTTTGTTGCTTGACATGAATTTCCTTTCTCTTATTCTGAGTTCTGAAGTATGCCTTTAAGATGGTTATTCAATCTGATACAATACTTTTCTATTTTAGCCTATCAGAAATAATTTGGCTATTGGATCTTATTCATCCTTGTTACAATTCAATCTTCATTTATTCATTTGGATCCGAGTGGATGCTTAATACATTGACAATCTTGGTTTTAATATATTTTGTACATTGGTTTATCAAGATGCTTGTACATCTTTCTAAATTTCACTATGGTCTTTGCTAAGTGAAATAATTAATTATAGTTGTGGATGACTTGAAGTTTGGGTGAAGACATTGCACATATATCAAGTTGACTATGTGTTACACTTGAAATGAGTATATGAATATGAAAAATCCTGAAAGCAGGAAGTTTTCCTTTCCATTTATCATCAGGCATAGTTCATACATGCTAATGCATTTTTGGGTTTGATGAGGATATTTTGGCTGCTTATAAATCATTGTCCTGCATTACTTATTGAGAGGTGGAATTGAATCAGTTTTTGGCTATCTGCTATGAAGTCTACAGTTGGGCTCGTTTATGTTTTATCCCTCGAGACTCTACCTCTTCATATATCTATCTCTGCTCCCTCCTCTCTCTTTCTCTCTCTCCCTAAATGGTTCGCGTAGGAAAATACTTCCTAGCACCTGGGGATAGCTCTTTATTCCCCCACTTCCCCTCACACTTGTGTATGTTTATGCGTGCATCAGGCTTTACCTTTACAAAATCCAAATTCTTTCTCCTCTTATGTTGCATGATGGAACTCTCAACTCTTCTTGTTTCGTTCTCATTGTTAGATGAAAGGAGCTGTTTATGGATTATGGATTAACTCATGTCTTTATTCCTTGTACTTGATCTATGATTTATTCAAGTGAAGAGTATAGCACGGTGTGCCGAAAAGGATTGCTTGTTAGGTATACTCAACTGAACACTGTAAACACTAGCACATTAGTTAGCTGTGTCGGGAGCTAAAATTTGAGACTTCTGGGTTTTAACATTTTTGTTCAATCTAAAAGTGGTGAAACTAAATCTTTTGACTTATGGTATTAATTCTGCTGCACTGATTGCTCTGTTTTTTCTGAATGGCAGAATGCTGAATGCAAGAAAAAGGAGGAAAAAAAAGAAGAAAATAACCTTGAAAATCACAGAAAAAAAAAACAGTTTTCTTTTTCTTTCTTTCCCGCTGTGTGGGCTGAGGGGGAGAGGGATATGGCATGATCCTGATAGGACCAACACAGATAAAAGAATATGTTTACTGAATGAAGAAATTAAAATAGAAGAAAGAAGATTACAGATAGATGCCCTGTATTCGTGAGGCAGGCACTCCCCCATTTTCTAACTCCCAATTTCTGCTTGAATGAATCTACAAACTACCCTCCCTTATTTATTCTAACTAACAAGTTAATTTAATTCCCATAATACCCCTAATCCTTTAATCCTGCCATGAAGGTAGGTGAAAGCCTATCACATCCCATGACCTCAGTTGTACTTTGATTGCTAAACATTTCTAAGCTTACCATTTTGACTTGGAATATGGAGTGTAGCTTATAATGTAGTTGTGTTACTGCTGGTGAAAGGTTCTTCAATCACTTTTCCCCCCCATCCGAATTCATAAGGTTTTAACTTGATTTTCATATTTTAACCTTCGAGTGTTAAATTTGAATATGAGCCTCTGTTCGGGATAGATTATTTTTAACTTTTTAGAAACTTTTTTAGGAGGAGTAGGGGTGGAGACCACAAAATGTGTAGATAATAATTATTAGTTTCGAATGTGTGGTAGAAATTAATGTTTGACTTTGACTTCAACTTTGACTGGGTAGAAGTAACTTTTAAGTTACTAATAATGTTAGCTAAACACACGCTGAAGCTTGAAATCGTTCGGTCTTTGCTTGTCCAGAACCAGATGAAGCTTCCCATTCAGTAATACATATCTCTTTTTTATTAGATTTTATTATTATTTCCTCCCCTGACTGGATGTATTAGCATTAGATGATGGGACACTTGTCTAGTTACATTTGTATTTTGGTCAATATATATTTTAATGTGAGATACTAGTCTCAAGGATACTTTATGAATATTTGAAAATTTATCTACTCTGTGCACTTGCAATGCATTTTAAATAAATGGTTTATTTTTATGTTCATGTTATGTTTTATTTTTTCAAACTTATTTTCACATAAATGTATACACAAGTTCAAGTTCATTAATGCTTAATGTGTGATGAAGAATTCATAAATTATAAATAAACTTTGCTCATTGAATTCTGAACTTTTGTTTTCTTAAGCGGTCAATTTCACAATGGATAGAATAATCTATTGTAATGTTGGTATACAGATGAAAATTGATATAAGGCTCTGTAAATGAAATTGTGAATGATTAGTAGGTTAATTTTATAATGGCTCTGTGTAATTTCTTAAAAGCAGATTGTTGCAATTTGTATGTCCAATGTAAGTCTGTTGCTCTTTTGAGTTTTTTGGTTCAACTCCAAGAGTCTCAATTTAATTCCCCGAACTGTTTGAGCTTCTTTTTGCTATAGCTTCTGCAACATTTTATAGTTCAGGGGAGTATCTTGAAGAAATTGAAACAAGAGGACAGGATCAATCATATTAAGTATGAAAAAGAACATCATGTCTATGTTGCTACTAGTCAATCAACCCCCTCCTTTGAGATCTAAATGAAACAAAATGTTGCTTCGGTCATTGACAATACAAATTTACACACATATTTGTAATTTATGTAAAATTGTTCTGCTTTCATATCATCTAGTAGCTAACTCATAATTTAAATTCTATCGCAGCGTCTTTAGATTCCTCTTCACAGACAGGAAATGCAAATGGTGGGGATTGGCAGGAGGAGATTTTCCAAAAGGTACTCCATTAAGTCGGTTATCTTTTTATCTGTCTATTTAATCTTATGACACCTATTTTTCGGCTAACATGTAGCTATTATCCTTTTGTTAATTTTTTTTATGTTTTTCTTGGAATCTGAAGTTAATAGATTTTACTTGCAGATCAGATACATGAACGACATGTATTTTCCTGAATTAAATGAAATGTACCAGAAAATGGCTGCTAAGTTACAACAGGTAAGATATTAGTTTA
>CAIGRN010122525.1:0-19671 GCA_903798345.1 Fraxinus anomala | reverse complement strand
GAGAGAGACAATAGAGTTTAAGCACAATATAATAAATATTGTAAGATTCAATAGAGGATATGATGTACTTCTATGCTTTATATGGTTTTAATAGGTGTTCTACCATTTGTTAATGCATTTATCATGTATGCATCTTTTATCGAGAGAAAGAAATGTCACATGATGGGAATAAATTTGATCGCTGTCGAGAGAGAATTTCAATTAAATTAGGAACATTAACCAACGTGAATGATTTCAAATTGTCACTTTAATTAGTACACTAAAAATGGAATAATAAGGGGGATTCAACATCTTAGCATACTTCTCACATATTTGAAAAATATATTTACTTAATTTCACTAGTTTAATTGATAATTTAGGTATTGGTATAGAAAAATCACAAAATTTATTTGCTATTTAATTAAAGTTAATTTTAACTCAATCAAACATATAGTCCTCGTGGGTTCGACACTCTATTCATCACTTTATTACTTAACCACGATCTCGTGCACTTGTGGATTTTCAAAGGATCGAGTTTTTTGCGCCTCTGTTAGGGACTATTGTTTTCGATAAGTTTAGTTAATTTTAGGTTTAATCTAAATTTTACTTGTTTTTAGTTTAGTTCATTATATTAGAAAAAATTTACTGTGTTTCCTGCTTCCATTTTTAGGGCCTTGTATGCGAAGTTCGAGAACATGTGATTTTGCACAATTTAACCCAGAGATTGAATAAACATTGAACATTTGAAAAAGAAATCGTTGGAAACACACCAAAAGCAGAAAGAGGAAGACATGTCCGAGGAAAATTTGATTCAAATAGATATAGAGGATAATCTCGAAGTAGCACAACTGAATGTGGCCACAGGTAATGAAAATACAAGGCTAATGAGGGAGTACATGGTTCCATCGGTTGTGGAAAGCTAGCCTAGCATAGTATATTCGGCGTTTGGTTAGACAAACTTCTACGGAAAATCCCAACGCTCATGTATCAAGATTTCTAGACATGTGTACAATTATTGAGTATCCAAGGGTGTCTAGTGAAGAGGCTTTTTTTCATACACATTGAGAGACTTAGTCAGAGAGTGGTTAGACAATTATCTAAAATAGAGCATCACTACATGGAATCAATTGAGTCAGAAATTCTTTAGCAAATATTTCCTCCCGAAAAGGATTGCAAAACTGAGGGATGAACTGGACTCAAAATGCTATTCAGAGGCTTAGGAATGATACAAGGGGTTATTCCATCAATGCCTACAACACGGATTGCATAAATGGCTTTAGGTATAATACTTCTACATTGGTCTAAATCTGAAAACCAGGGCTAATGTAGACTCTATATGCGATGGTTCTATCATAAAAAGAACTGCGGATTAAGTCTACCAAATCATGGAGCATCTGGCATTCACCAATTTACTTTGTCCTATTGAAAGGACTAGTGGAAAGAGAGTTGATAGGGTATTTAAAGATGATTTTTTTTTCAGCAATTTCAATACAGCTGGCATCATTGGCACGAAGATGGATCAGATGAATGCAACTCAAATAGTCAGAACAAAATGTAAGTATTGTGGAGGTAATCATGAGAGGATGTAAATTTGCTCAGTCAATAGAGGATGTAAATTATGCTCAAAGTTTTCAAAGACAGTAACACAATTAAAATCCTAACGCTTACTACATAGGCTAGATAAATCACCCAAGTTTCCAATGGAGCAATAATCAGGAAGCTCGTATTCCTCCACATCAAATTGCACCACCACGTTTTCAACAGAATGAGAAGAAGTCTTCATTAGAAATCTTGTTACTAAATTGGCAGAGATATCTGCCCAGCACATGCGAAGAATAAATAAAACCTTGCAAGTTCAGGAAGCTGCCATCAATAACTTGGAAAATCAGATGGGACAAATAGCAAAAATACTTTTAGGAAGACTACCAGGAGCATTGCCCAGTGACACTGAGACAAATCCCAAATAGAAGATAATGACGGTGAAGATTGTGGATGAAGAACATGTTAAAGCAATAACTATCAGCAATGGAGTTCAACTGCTAGAGATTAATGTAAAGAGACAAGTAACTACAAAAAAATGTACATACCATGATTGAGGAGTAATTGGAGGAATCTGAGCAAAAGAAAGAAGCAGAGACAGAAAGAGCATTAGATGATGCAAAGGTTGAGGAAATCGCTCCTACTAAAGAACTTGTGTCACCACTACCTTTTCCATAAAGACTGCAAAAGAGAAAGCTCGATGATCAATTCGAGAAGTTCCTGGATATGTTGAAAAAGCTCCACACAATATTCCATTCATTGATGCAATCCGACAGATCCCGATGTATGCAAAGTTCCTGAAGGACAGATATTTAAGAGAAGAAAGCGTCTGTACTGGGAAGAAGTGACATTGACCAAGGAGAGCAGTGTAAGGTTACAAAATAAATTACCATCGAAACTCAAGGACCCAGGGAGTTTCACTTTACCTATTTCACTAGGCAAAGAATTTCTTTTTAAAGCTTTATGCGATACATGTGCAAGTGTAATTTTAACGCCTTTGTCTCTTTCAAGATACTAGGAGTTGGGGAAGTCAAATGATCGAATGTGACGCTGCAGCTGGTAGATAGGATCATCAGATACCCATGGCGTAAGGTTGAGGATGTGCTCATCAAGATTGGGAAGCTGATTTCCCCGCGGTCTTCCTTGTTATGGATCTCGAAGATAATCACAATATGCTAATTATCTTAAGTCGACCTTTCTTTAAGTAACAAGTCGAACTTTAATCGATATGGAGAAGGGTGAGCTGACTGTCAGGGTGGATATGCACATGAGATCTTTAAATTACATAATCCACCTAAGAAACCATTAGGTTTGGAGAAAGACAAATCTGTTTATGAAAAAGTTCAACAAAGGGTCAAATGAGGCAAACCCTTAACATCTAAGGAGCCTTGTTCAAGAGGAGAATAGAGAGTTCAAGGTTGGAGATCAAATTTATCATAGTTTAGGGGTGATTTTATGGTTGTAGGAAGATACAGATATAAACTGGGATTTCATGTATGAAAACTTGTGTGTGAATTGTCTTAAATTAGTACGATAAAATTGGGCAAAAGTTTTAAGTTAGAGGTTTGATTAGATAGGTGTTTAATGAAGGGTATTGCACTAATCGGGGGTAGAAAAATATTTAAAAGACATTTTTTTCGTAGCCTTTATGACTCTAGTTATTTAGCCCTAGTATTTACAACCTGATACTCTAAAATCATATGATTAGGAGTTATCGGCCAAAAGTTCATTACATTGGTCATATAGAAATAAATCGAAAAAAATGGGTGCATGAAACAGAAGCATTGGAGAAGACTTGACTTTTAATTATGGATTATTAGCCTAGTTTTAGTCCTTGACGTCGAAGCAATCAAAGCATTGGAGAATCCTTGTTTATTGATGTGTTTGATTTACAATTAATAGAGTTCACTTGGATTCGAGATGGTGAAAATAGTAATAAAAAAATTCAATCTTAGATTGCATACTAAGAAAAGAGTAAAAAGAGTAAATTTGGTGGTACGTAAATCATACGAGAGTTAAAAAGATATATTTGACCACAGAAGGTCGAAAATTGAAGCAACTTCTAAATTCATGATTGTCTATTTAGTTCTTCACACTCACATGTCATTTTGCATTGAAATAGTGGATATTGGTTTGGTATTATGACTTTGAAATAGTTTGTAGATTTAATATGGAGACTTCAAATCATGAGGTAAAAGCTAGATTGTCGAACAAAATATTTTTGCATACATGTGTGTTTGTTGTTATTTAGGTTATAGTTATGTTTGAGAATAAATAAATATTTAAGTTTGGGAGCCTAAATATTGATATTTGGTAATTCTTTTGACAAAATATATCCTAAATTGTTTTATTTTATGTTATATAGTTAAAACTCAATGGTTGAATGAGAAATTGGAAGAAAAAAATGAAAAATGGCAAAATCCAAAGTTTGAGGATCAAATTGTAAATATTCAAAGTTGATTCAGACCAAAAGACGATACTTTGAAGATTGTTAGGAGTTGGATGGAATTAGAACTCAAAAAGGTATGGAATATAATCAAAATATTATCAAAATCAATTTCCAATCGCACAAGTTATATTCCTGATTTTTTAGTTGATGATTGAGATCCGTTTTTGGCATGGTAAACGTCTGAATTGGAAATTTTTTATCCATTTGAGTTATCTTTGTAACGCACTTTGAATCATCTCAATCATATATCAAGAGAGAAATTTATGGCCAAAATACTAACTGCTGTGTAGAGACAAAAAATTTGCGCGCTAAGTCAACTTTCTTTATTCAATTGAAATTCTTTTGGAAACCAATTTTCTACTCCTACAAATACCAAACAACAAAATATGTATTAGAGACCTCTCATATATACACACATTATACTCATTAATTATTATCATCAAATGAGAAAAATTTATAGTTTTTGTGAGAAAATTGAATGAGACTTACAAGAATTCAATCAAGTGAAGATTCAAACTTTTTTTTGGCAAACAAAAGAAGGTGCAAGTGGAGATTTATCAATAAACCATTGAAGAGATTAAAGATTTCAAGATTCATTTTTTATCTTCTCAATTTATCAAAACTTCGGATTATGTTTTCCACTTCAATATGATTTCTTGTAATTTCGATATGTTAGACTAGTTTTATACATTGTTAGGATGAGATTCACCCTTGTTATGATATTTTTAGTTTTTACTCTTTTGAGTTTAATTTGGTTTGATTTGTAGATGTTTATTATTGTTTTTATCGTTTTTTCAATTATTTGATCACCAATTGAATTATTAGTGAATTTTATTGTTATCGAGAGAGACAATAGGGTTTAAGCACAATATATAATAAATATTGTAAGGTTCCATAGAGGCTAGAAATGTACTTCTTTATATGATTTCAATAGGTGTTATAGCTCTTGTTAATACATTTATCATGTTTACATCTTTCATCGAGAGATAGAAGTGTCACATGATAAGAATATATTTGATCACTATCAAGAAAGGCTTTAAATTAAATTAGGAACATTGACTACTATGAATGATTTCAAATTGTCATTTTAATTGGTACACTAAAAATGGAATAATAAGGGGGATTCGACATCTTAGCAATGTTTCTCACATATTTGAAAAACACATTTACTTACTTTCACTAGTTTTATTGATAATTTAGGGATTAGTATGGAAAAATCACAAAATTTGTTTGATATTCAATTAAAGTTGCAATTAATTTTAACTCGATCAAACACATAGTTCTCGTGGGTTCGACATTATATTCAGTAATTTATTTCAAAGGTCAGACCGCACTCCGTGTCATCTGCCCAAGAGACAGTTTGACCGAACCCCCATGAAGAGGTCGAACCCATATAGAGAGCCAAATCCATTTACTAGAGTTGACCCCATGTGGAAAACCGAACCTCATGAAGCTTTGGTGATTGTTTCGATCTCAGATATCTCTTTAGGCTTAATTCTTACTAGGCAAATATTGTTTGGGGACACATTCATCATTTGCAACAGTTCTCGTATAGCCTCTCCTGCATGGAAGAGGCTAATGTTTGTTTGGCCACGAGCGGAGCCATATATTGCGTGACACCTTGGATCTAGCTAGGTATTCTCCTGGCATGATTGCATTGGCATCATTATTTCCACAAGACAGCACATATCTGTGAGGGTGCAAGATTACTTTGATGGCACTGGGTGAGACATTGGATGATTATTACATTCTCTTCGACCACTTATAGTATAGCAGATTGGAGTTATTCCTTTATACACAGATGTACTGGATCACATTATTTGGAGAGACACATCAGATGGTAGCTTTGCTACCAAGTCTGCTTGGCAGTTGGTCCATATAGCTTGATAGCCTGAGGACTCATATCGTTTACTTTGTAGTTCCATTCTGCCTTCCACCGTCTCATTCTTTTGCTGGACTTTAGCAGGATTTGATTCCTATTGATGAGGCAGATTAGATGTCACTTGGCCTCTTGATGCTAGTGTTTTTATGAGATTGAGACCATCACTCACCTTTTCATAGGCCGCATTTCAGATTAGGTGTGGCACCATTTTTGGGGCATTTTTTAGATTTCTATGACATTAGGAAAGAGCATCAGATAGAAATTCCGGGGATGGCGCTATTTTGTACAACACATGTGGAGTGTTCAAGTTCACATCATTATCACTCTATTGATTTTCTAGTTTCTATGGACTGAGAGGAATGATGCGTAGTATAGGAAGATCCGCATGGTGCCTAGGCACGTAATTTGGAGAGTCTGCATGATCTCTTTTCTTCACAGGGAGGATTATTTCGAGATAGGAAATTTGGCTCTCGCACCTCTATTCGATATTTCTATGACTCTCCCCACCTCCACACAACCTGTTATAGTTATTTGGCATACTCCACCAGCTAGATCTTACATGATCAACATTGATGGATGCGTCGGGATGGATTTACAAGCGGTGGGGGCATCATTAGGGACCACACAAGACATTGCATCGGGACTTTTTGAGCATCTTATGACCCATATCTAATTTTGGAGGCCAAACTCAGAGCTATACTGGATGGGATTCTATTGGCTAGAGGACTTGGGATATCAGTTATTTGGATTTAGGTAGATTCTACTAGGGCTATTCACTATATCACTAGAGGTGAAAGACCATGGACAATTCAGGGCATTCTTAAACAGATCAGAGACCTTATCTCATTCAACAGAGACATAGTTTCCCACATATACGGAGTAGGGCACTTGTGTAGATTGACAGATATGAATTGCCCAGCTTTGGAGCATTTAGAAGGTCAGGTTTATGTCTACCTTCTTTCATGTATACTGGTCAATTGATTTTATATATATGGTTAGAGAATCATTAACCTCCATCACCCTTATTTGGTGGAGCTTAAAAATTCATTAGGGATGTGTGGATGTCTTTGCTAAACAAAAATAAAAATGAACGGGGCAAGGCTTCAAAGGGCTCAGTAAAAGATCTTTTATGCAATCCTTCGTAAAATGATTGATATTACAATTCACCACTGTTGCTGCCAAATTCAGTATAACATGTCAAGTCTAAGTTTTGTGTCTGACTTTGGGCAACAAAATAGTATTAGCATTAAAAGTCTAGGATTGATTGATGTTGTTTGACAAGAGGCCTCTTCCTCTAGATGAGGCCACGTATACTTTCATCCAACTATTAGTATCCATCCTCTTCTACAATAAAATTTCACACAAAGTGTCATTCCAAAGGTAATGCCCAAGAGGCTCGCATCTAAACCACCTCCTCACTCAAATACATAACACTTCAACTGACTTAACCTTGTAGTGCACGTAGCCAACTCCACCACCACTAGAGGAAGCCACATGTGGCTAACAACTTGTCCTAGTGTGCATGAGCATGCTTACGTGCATGCAAGGAGGCCTTGTGATCTGTTGATCATATTGGAGGTAAAAAATTGAGGTCAACAGATTGGCACAATCTATTGAAAACTACATTATTACCACGAACATCCATGTGGAAAAGCTACCGAAAAAATTATCTCAACTTCCCAGTTGAAGAAAGGTTTTGTTCTTGAGGTAAACAAGTGAAAGTATTGAAGAATACTACTTGGAGTGTTGTGTAATAATCCAAGGTATTAATATATTATGAGTTCTAGCAAGGATGGTTCCCATGCAAGGGATACACGAGAGGTCTCAAAAGATGAGATCCTCTGGACTAATGTCAACATTCGTCGACCCCATCACTAGGACTATCTAGGCTGGGAAACTACTACACGCTTTGCAAGAGAAGTGAAAGAAATGGCAACAAATATGAGGAATATAGCACAACAAGATACTACTATGCAGCAACTACTTATGTAAATGAAAGGACAAAATGGACATCAAATGCCTCAGCATGATGCTTTCCAACAACAAAACGAAGAGTGTTAGTGCAATTTTGTAATTGACATGTTTGTGAACAAAAAGGTCTTAATTAAACACTTGTAAAAAGTCAGGAACTTGGATGTAATTTTGTATAGATGAGTTAGGTTAGGGTTAGAGGTTGAAAACAAGGAAAGTGCGGCGCAGGAATTTCACTAGTTGCTCATTTCGAGAGTGAGAAACAGAATAGTCGTCGCCCGCCTTTCGCCTCACTCAATCGAAAGGCTCCCTTGCTCGAGCAACGTATTTATATGGCCAGACCTAATTAGTGATTTTGAAGAATTTTACACAGCCCATAACACCTAAGCGTCCCAACTATAAACACAAATGTCTGAGACGAATTTCATAAGGTTGTTTCATTGTGCTTTACACATACACATCATATTTTGAAAGATCCAAGAGCATAATTTTTTGGTGAAAACAAATCGGCAACCTGGTTTTGGAAAATATCAGAGGTTCTAATCCAAAACACCTGACTTCCTTAACACTTTGAGGAAGGGACTAAGCGCAGGAAGAAGAACATTAATGGGTAATTCTTGGGTATCCACTTGGAAGAGACGTGTGTAGAAGATTGTGAGACTAAGACATAATATCTTGGTAGAAGATTGTGAGTCTGTAAGTACAGCAGATCTTGGAAGCTACATGAGGTAGATCGAGAGGTCTAGTGAGATTGTTTGGACAATATTTACGGTAGCAGATCGTAAGGCTGGAATGTGAGCAGCAAATCTTGGAGTTGCAGGGTTTACAACAGCTAGTGGAAGTAGTTTGGAATTGAACTGTAACTCATATTGTCTATAGTTGAGGTAACGGACCTGGTCCCGGAGT
This sequence comes from Fraxinus anomala, assembly GCA_903798345.1. NCBI lineage: Eukaryota > Viridiplantae > Streptophyta > Magnoliopsida > Lamiales > Oleaceae > Fraxinus > Fraxinus anomala. Next base: position 10,945 of record CAIGRN010122525.1, on the reverse strand, counting down.
TTTTACCCAGTTGGGTTTCTCCGTCATCAAATTTTGTGTTATTTATTGCTTTCCAAATATTACAATTGTGGTAATTCAACTTTAGGAAAATTAGATTTTATGCTTAACCATCTAGAAACTAATTAAAAGTGACTTGTTGCTTTAATTAGTGTAATTCCGCACGTAAAGTCGAACTAACTTATAATCTAGATCAATCTAATGGCATTTAGTGAACTCACAAATGGTATCAGAGCCTAAATTTGAATCTTGACCTTAGATTTCTAGATGAGTAATTCATTATCCGTCCCGCCATATTTTGATGGCAATAATTATGCTTATTTGAAGGTTAGAATGAGTGCTTTCCTAAAATCTATGGATGAACGAATTTGGTTAAGTGTGATGAATGGTTGCACTGTCCCTAATTCTACAATTAATAATGAAGTTATCATTATTCCCATTACTACGACTAGAGCAAACTTTGATGAGTGTAATTGGAATAGCGAAACTTTACATGCCCTATATATGGCAGTTCCCCAGAAGAATTTAGGAGAGTATCTATGTATGAGATTACTAAAGAAGTCTGGGATATTCTACAGACCAAACATTAGGGAACTCAGGCTGTTAAAAACTCTAAGTTACAGATGTTAACTACTAGGTTTGAAAAGATTATGATGAAAGAGGGTGAGACATTTGATGAATTCTATGCGAGCTTAAATGACATAGTAAATTCGACTTTCAACCTAGGTGAGAAAATACTCGAGTAAAAAATGGTTAGAAAAATCCTTAGATCCTTACCTTCGCAATTTAGGCCTAAAATCATTGCTATTGATGAGAGTAAGGATATAGACTCTATTAAGGTGGAATAGCTGGTTGGATCTCTTCAAACTTATGAGCGGACATTAGCTAAACCCACAAACGATAAGTTATTGGCCTTAAAAACTGTGAGGAATAGTCATAAAGAGCCCTTAGATTCAGATTCTCCAAATGAAGAGGAATTAACATACTTTGCTAAAAGGTTTTGAAAAATGTATAAGAATAAACAAAAACCTCAAGAGAATCATAAAAGTTGTCCTAGTGAGTCTTGGAAAAGTTCTAAAACTGTGACATGTCATAATTGTCGAGGTTTTGGCCAAATTAGGAGTGAGTGCCTTAATGGTAGGAGAAATTTGGATAAGGTTTTGAATGCTACTCTTACTGATGACGAGTCTAACTCAGACAATCAGAGTGAGAAATCAACTCGTGAGGAAAGTGAAAAATATATTGCCTTTACTACGAGAATTAAGAATGAATCTGAAAAGGGGGGGTGAGAAGGCTAAGAGCATAAGTAGTAGTGAGAATTCAGAAGAAGATTTTGATAGTGAGGGAAATATTCATAAGGCTTATGATAGAATCTATGAGAGTGTTAAGATTCTAACTAAAAATAAAGTTTTAAGTACGAGAGTCACAGAACTTGAGTCAGAGAAAGAAAAACTCGCAGCATACATTCAAGAATCTACCTCAACCCCGAGAGAGTTGAAATCCATGAATGAATCTTTAGATACTCAGGTTAAGAACCTNGCTTGAGAAGTCCTCTAGGAGAGTCAGAGAGTTGACCACTGAGAAAGAGACCTTAGAAATCCAGGTTAAGAAACTTTTGAGCGATCTAGTATATTCTAAGTCTCAACTGCTTATAACCTAACTTATAATCTAGATCAATCTAACGACATCTAGCGAACTCACAAGAAGAAACATAGCCAAAAAGCTCATTCTCATAGACAAAGGATAGAGGTTAGTCGAGTTGAAAGGGAGGCGAAGGTGGACATGTCAACAAATTACACCTCTAGTCGACTGGGCATCCCAAAGGAATGACAACTTTCCTCTAGAATATGAGCAAGAGCGAGGACCTCAAAGGTCCTCCAATGTATTTGAGAGGATTGACCCATCACTGCCGAGAAATAAATCCTAGCAACCACCTCATATGCCAAGGCCACATGAGTATGTGCAAAGTCAAGGGCCGCAACAAGTCCCTCCGCCTAGCAATAGGCAAGAGAGAATGGATGAAGCAAATTTGAGAAACCAGGCTAGCCCATCAAAACTGCCCTGGTATCAAGCCTACAAGGAAGACTCAGATGACCAATGTAGATCCTTTGAACTGGATGACGATAATGACAATCTCCCATTTTTACAAGAGTTGAGGAACACCCATGTCCCCAACCATTCTGTGCTATGAAAGATTCCCAAGTATGAAGGGAAAGGTGATTAGGCAAAGCATCTTAACAATTACAAGACCCACATGAGTTTAAGGGGTGCATCGCTGCATTAAAATGTAGAGCCTTCCACTTTACACTCATCGAGGCTGCTGAAATATGGTATAGTCGTATACCAGCAGGGAGTATCAGGAGTTGGTCGGACCTCAAAAAGGTCTTCTTGACAAAATATATATCTAGTTAGGATAGAGAAATCCCCATTTAACATCTTAAAGATATGAGGCAATAGCAGGTGAAACTTTGAAGAGCTACTTGGCTCCCTTCACTAATGAAATAACTTATTGTGTACAAGTTACTGATAGAGAGGAACCTTACAGTTTTTAGAAGAGGCCTCAACATGAATACCCCCTTTTGGAGGGATGTGCAAAACAAGAATCTCATCACTTATGATGTGGAAATGATGAGAAGCGTGATAGTCAAGGAAGAATTGATTGATTGTCGAAACCAAACCTCCATGGCTTCCGTCCTCTCAAAGGCAAAGATGAGGCCTTGTCTCTCATTTGGTGAATCAACAATGGACTCAAGCTTGACACCGTCATTCCTACTTCAGGTTCGGCATTAGCTATTGCTACTTTAAATGTTGTGCCTCTTTGGCATTTGAAGAAGTTGGACCTGTGTCCCAAGACTACCAACTCGTTTAAAGGGTAAAGATAGGGGTCAGAGTAATGAGCCAAAGAATATGCCATATTGTCCTCATCACCAAACCTACGGCCATGGCATGAATGATTGCATGTCCATACCATCACACGTGGAAGAAGGGATGTCGACCACATGCAAAAGAATCAATCCCTGTCCAAGCAAGATCAACAGCCTAGACGAGACGAGGCGACATCCCTGCAAAGTATTCCCTCGACATAGGAGGGACGAAGATAGGAATAAGCCTAGAAGTAACCAAAGACAAAGAAGATCCTCCCGGTAGGCATTGATAATACCCCCATTCGAGAGATAGACACTATTATCGAAGGTCAGCACATTGTTGGAGAATCTCGAAACGTTTAAAAAAATTATGCAAGGGAAGCCAAGGACCTCTCTATGACTAGCTACATTGTCAATAGCATTCCTCATGGAGCTGGGAATTTGCCACCCATCACTTTTATTCAAGATGCAGTGGGTCTACATTATCCCCATTGTAATGTGCTAGTGGTAAGGGCTATTGTACCAAGAAATGGTCTAAAGCGTATGCTGGTTGTTGACAACGGGAGCTCCGTTAATATTTTGTTTGGAGCCACCTATGGTAAATTGTTGGAGGATCATGAGTTTACCCTTATGACTGCTCTGTTATATGGGTTCACAAGAGATAGTATCATACCAAAGGGATAAATCACTCTTGCAATAGAGATGGGTCGTCTCCCTTTACAGCCAACCATTCCATGGAGTTTTTTTTTTTTTTTATTGTGGATCATAATTCAGCCTATCACAGTTTATTAGGATGACCTGCATTGAAAGAACTTTGGGCTATCACCTCTATTCATCACCAATGCATGAAGTTCACTATTGAACATGGCATTGCAACTGTCAAAAGCTTTTAGATGAGATCAATAGAATGTTATCTCAATTCCCTAAGGAAGGCTAAACCTCATAGTGTTAACATGGTACTGGTTGACACCAAAATGCATGATGAACCCGGAGAAGGACAGACCCTGAATAAGGAAATCGAGATGATAGACGTCCCTGCAGAAGGGAAGATTCTTGAAGAAGGGCTGGCCTTGAGGAAGGGGCTATGTGTACCTCTCCAACCCACATAGACCAAAACGTCACTAGAATAATTGACCTTAACGCAAACTTAGAAATTATTTTTTAAGGTTAAGTAGGAAAACTCCTATGATATAACATATCCAAAAATTGGCTTCCGTTGACAACAAATGAGGTACTGAAATATTTTCCAAAACCCCACAACAATTTGGTTTGGAAAGAAAACCAACACAATTTACTTAAAGTGACATAAAATTGTACAAACTTCAGGTTAGCATGGTTTCAAGTTTAGCCGATAGCTAATCCTTGAGGCTATCAAAGTTTACTAGTTTCATCCAAAAATTATAAGTAATGAATGGGTTATGAATTTTTGAAATCAAAGGCAGAAGCTGGAATTTTAAAAAAATATAGCTATAATAAACTTTATCGCTAAAATTATTTCTTTGGAGGAACGGGAACTTGTAAATTAATTTATATTAAACATAACTAATTCATGAAAAGATTCTTAGAGTAATTCATCTAAATCTATTTATTTGAAACATGTAAACATTTTTTTTTTCCTTTACAATGAATTAACCTGTAGGAAGGGGAATAAACAAATGAGTTGAAACTTAATAGATATCATTGGTGTATTTCATTATTAAATTAGACCATTCGATCTATAAATTCATACCATCGCATGTAGATGGATTTCCGGCAAAATCCAATTTCTATAGAATTATCATAACACTTAGACTTGAAAAATGATTATTTCAACTATAATAGTGTCGAACACTGTATCTGAAGGCACCCATTTGGTTCACACTATAACGAAAATTCATTACGTAAAAACGAAATAACCATTTGCACCTCTAACTACCTTAATTTGAAGCTTTCGAATTGACAAAATTGGATGGTGAATATTGTTTACCAACGGCACATATAGTAAAAAAAAAAATTTGTGTCTCTCTATTTTTTTCTCTTACTTTTGGAAATTTTTCTTGTTCATATTGTGTACCTCCATTTTGTAAATTGTGAATAGATACATATAATGAATGGAAAGGAATACAAATGATTTTGGGAAAATGAAGAGCAAAATAGTTGAAGAAGAAACGTTCATAGAATATTCACAAGTTAATGAGGATTAAATGAAAATTTAGGTTTCATTTCATGCAAATATGTGAGATTTAATGCTATATATATGTATGTGTGTGCAATATGTTTTATGTGTACATTTTTTAGGTTTAAATGTTTTACTTATCACCAATTAATGAAGTGAAAGGGATAATTAATTGGAATACATCGACTAACGCTGGTGAAGTTTGAAGTTTCTAGGATTGGCTAGGTACTATCGAAGGATTCTCCAACGTAGCTAGACTGATGACACAATTAAGAAGGAAAATAGTACAGTTTCAATAGACAGGTAAGTGTGAGCAAAGTTTTCAGGAGCTAAAACAAAGATTAGTTACAACACCCATGTTAACCATACCTCAAGGTTTAGAAAGGTTTGTTATATATAGTGATGCATCTAAATAAAGTTTGGGATGTTTAATGATGCAGCACATAAACGTGATTGCCTATGCATCGAGGTAATTGAAGTAACATGAGCAATTCTACCTGATGCATGATCTAGAGCTTGCAGCGATAGTTCATGCATTAAAGATATGGGCGACATTACTTATATGGAGGGAAGTGCGATATTTACACGGATTATAAGTGTCTCAAATATTTCTTAACATAGAAGGAATTGAATATTAAACAAAGATGAGGTTGGAGCTAGTAATGGATTATGATTGCACTATTCATTACCATCTAGGTAAGGCTAACGTTATTGCTGATGCCCCAAATAGAAAGTCGATGGGACCGTTGTCATCATTACTATTCAAATAGAGTTGATCAAAGGCTTGAAAATTTGCGAATCGAAGTAATTACCACACCATAGGAAGTCACCGATTGTTTAACAACTTTTGTGGTTCAACCTACTCTTAGGGATCGGATCATAGAAGCACATGGTAAAGATCCATTCTTGCAGAAGATAAAAAAGAGATTGGTAATGATAGGAGAGGATTTTGGAATAGTTTCAGATCGAGCACTGATGTTTAAAGGAAGAATTTGTGTGCATAAGGATTGAGGAAGCAGATATCGCACATCCTAGTGGTACGAAAATGTATTCAGATCTTTGAAATATATCTTGGTGGATGAATATGAATAGAAGTATAAGCCTAATTTTTGGCAAAAAGCATAGTGTGTCATCAAGTTAAAGCAGAACATCAAAGACTTGAAGGGTTGTTAAATTCATTGGACATACCTGAATGGAAGTAGGAAAATATAGCTATGGACTTCATGGTAGGAATTTCGAAGTCAACAAGAGCACATAATGCTATATGGGTAATAGTGGATTGTCTAACCAAATCACCTTATTTTCTTATGGTGAAAATGATATTTAGTCTAGATCAATTGTCACAGTTGTATATTAGAGAGATTTTAAGATTCCATGGTGTCCCTATCTCCATTGTGTCTGATAGCGATCCAAGGTTTACGTCTAAGTTTTGGAAGAGTTTACAGGGAGTTATGGGAACGAAATTGAATTTTAGTATGACATAACATGCTCATTTTGGTGGCCAATCTGAAAGGACCATTCAAATCTTGGAAGATATGCTAAAAGCATGTGTTTTGGATTTGGGAGGTAGTTGGGAATTGTATACCTTTGGTGGAATTTGAGTATTAATAACACTTTTCAGGCAACTATTTGAATGGTACCGTATGAAGCTCTCTATGGTAGAAGATGTAGATCACCTATTCTTTGGGATGAAGTTAGAGAAAAGATAGTTTGGGGACCAGATATCATTGAAAGGATGGTTGAAGCCGTTGATAATATCTATACTAGGATAAATGCATCACAAGTAGACAAAAAAGCTATACAGATACTAGAATGAAGGAGTTGAAATTTCAAGTTGGAGATAAAGTCTTTCTAAAATAGCACCGTTAAAGGGTATACTTGGATTTGGGTCCAATATTTGAGAAAGACTATATTCTGTCATGCCTGGGGGTATGGTTTGGGTCGATTTGGACCCCAACTCGAAACCAAAATCAAATTAGTTGGTTTGGGTGAATTTCAACCCTAACCGACTCAGCATCTTGCTCTTAAACCAAACCAAACCAGCCTAAACCAAATCGGTTTAGTTTGGTTTGGTTTGTTTTGATTCGGTTAGTCGGTTTGAACTTTTGACCAAATTGATTTTTTTTTAAAACAAAAATTTGTCTTGAGTTTTAGGCTTGCTTAGACCTATAGCAATTAAAAACAGTTTTGGAATTTCAATTTTCAAAAAATGAAAATCATTATCTCAACCTGCATTTTCACAACATGTAAGCTGTAATTAACGAATTAGAACATAATATGTAATTAAAAAGATTCAATATTATAACTAATACATAACCATAGGTCCATAATCATTATCTAGAAGACATGCATGGTTGCTTGTTGAACTTCCATGAGCTTCAATTTATTTAAGGCATATCGAACTAGTATTAGGCTTTCATTTTTTATGTAGGTGGGCATAAGGTTAGTCTAGCTCGTGGTGCTAGATCGTCACATAAAAAATGAACCTACTTTCGTTTATCAAGCTTCTACAGTATGGATGATGAACTGCCAAGTATCAAGGAATCCAATTCTAAAATGGCTCCAGAAGAGCTGGAATGTTTCCCAGTAGACCCTCGTGATCTCATAAAATGATTCAAGTATGAAAAGAACTAAATCCAGAAGACAAGCAGAAGCTCAACAATTTTCTACTTAAAAACTTGGATATATTTGGTTGGAGGCATGAAGACATGGTGGGTATTTGTTCTAACGTTAGTTGCCATCATCTCAACATTGACCCAAAATTTGTCCCTAATACGTAGAATATGAGAGCCCTTAACCCGGAGAGGTATGGGGTACTAAAGGAGGAAGTGGAAAAATTGATATTTAACGATTTTATCAGATAGGCCACCTATCCGAAGTGGATCTCCAATCTAGTCCTAGTTAAGAAACACAATGGCAAATAGAAGGTATGTATTTCTCCAACCTTATTCAGGTTTGTCTCAATGAGAGTTTTCCACTTCTAAGGACAGATCAACTTGTGGATTCCACTGCGAGACACTAGTGATTGAGCTTTATGGATGCCCTATTCAAGGTATAATTGGATCCCATGCATCCCGCATACAAGGAAAACACCTCCTTCATCATAGATAGAGAGGCCTTTATTGTTATAAGGTGATGCCATTTGGCTTGAAGAATGCGGGGGCCACCTATCAGAGCTTGTCAATAAGATGTTTGCTGATCTCATTGGAAAAAAATCATGGAGGTCTATATGGACGACATGTTGTCAAAGAGTCACAAAATTATGGACCATGTAAAGCACCTCAACCAAGCTTTTCAAATATTAAGGAGGTATAGAATGAGATTGAATCCTCTCAAGTGCACATTTCGTGTTGGCTTTGAAACACTCCTAAGCTATATGGTCAATTAGAGAGGCAGAGACCCTAACCCTAAAAAGATTAAGGTAAACCAAAGGAGGTGCAAAGTTTCACGGTCGATTAACAGCCTAGAGCCGGTTTGTTTCAAAGGCTATCGATAAATGTCTTCCATTCTTCAAGATTCTAAAAGAAGCAAGAGGTTCCAATGAAACAAGGAGCGTGAAGAGACTTTTCAAAGACTAAATAAACATCCCTCCTCTCAAAACTAAAAGCAGGAGAGCCGTTCTATTGTATTTAGCAGTTTTTGCAAAGGCTATAAAGCTTTGTACTAACAAGGGAAAAAGGTAATTTACTTATGCCTACTTACTATGTGAGCAAGGCCATCTTATCCGCATAAACTCTCTACCCAAACAAGGAGAGCTTACCTCCTTGGTTACTGCTTTTATAGAGTTGAGGCCGCATTTCTAGGCCCACGGTATACATATGTTGACCAATTTTCAACTCAAGCACGTGCTTCAAAAATCTGATGCTTCATGGAAACTGGTGAAATAGGTTGTGGAAATGTTAACACAAATCCCATGCATTGGAAATGTCACACCAATGCTTTATCGAAGTTGGGGAAGCCGACAAACTTAGAAAAAGAGCTATACATTTTGTACTCCAGGATGATGTACTGTATAAAAGAGGATATTCCTCACCTCTTCTCTGGTGCACTGGTGGAGAGGGGGCTAATTATGTCCTTCATGAAATTCTAGAAGGTCTTTGTGGTAATAACATAGGAGGGCACGTACAAAGTACTAAGACAAAGGTACTACTAGCCTACTCTAAAGAAGACGCACTTCAGTTCGTATAAAAGTGTGATAAATGCCAATGTTTCTAGACAATTCAAAGGCAACCCTCCCAATAGCTCACGGTGATTTCGAGCTCCTAACCATTTGCTAAATGGAGAATTGAACTCATAGGCTTGCCCTAAGGGAAGGGACATTGCTAGTTATGCAATTGTCGCCATTGACCAAATGGGTGGAAGCAGAACCCCTGGACAAAAATGAACACATTGATATTTTGTTATAGAACAAAATATTGGAGACCTGTTGAGGAGATTTCATGTGAATAAATATTTGAGTGTTAGTGGTTAATCTCTAACGTTTGATAGTGGAATTGGTCTTCAACTTGAAGTTGTCATAGTGCATTATATGAGGACAGTCATAGTTTGGTAATGTTGGATGTTGCTTTGTTAAAGGTTACTAATACAACATCGTTCGGGTATGTCTTGAATCATATGAAAGTTGTGAATGATCAATAGATGATTAGCCACTATTAGATAATAAGAAATTATAATCTACATTTCATTCAATTAAGTTAATAACGAAATCCTTGGGCAAGGTGTACTCATATGTAGAAAAACAGTTTTTGACTTACATTGACTTAATAGCGGGGTGAAAGATATGATCGATAATTGATATTGAAATATATTCATATCTTGTAATTGATCATATCATATTAATGAAAGAATTATAGTTTCATGGAAACGAATAAGTTCAGTTTTGTCATTCCACATGATATTTCAAATCATATGTATTACCCTGACACATTGCTAGATGTCAATCGGGATGACGGATGTGAATTGATGATAAATTAAAAGGGGGTATTTTAATTTATCTATTTTAATTAGATAAAAATAATAATTTATGTCATTAGGTATCGTGGTTGGGAACCTAATGAGTCACACATAAAAGAAGAACTAGAAGAATGAGATTCTCCAATTGATTAATTAAGAAGTGTTAGGCAATTAATTAATTGAGTTGCTAATTAATATACCCGAATTAATTAATTGGATTAATTAATTATGGACCAAATTTAATTAATTGAATTACTTAAATAATGGATCGAATTAAATTTAAGAGACGGGCTAAGCCCATTGGAATTTCATTAATAGGCTACTAGGGTTTGAAAAATTTAGAAGAACAAAATACAATTCATTATTTTGCTAGCACAAAAAAAAGAGAAACCTTAATTCTCTCATTGTTGTTCCCTGTGTGAATTTCTGTTGGAGGCTGGACAATTGAATAGTTAAGGATTGCAGATCATGATGGTTCATGTTCCAAGATCAGCGAAACAATTTGCAGAAACTAAAAAATGTATAATTCCTATCACAGTTTCTTCCTAAAAACAACGAAGATCATTGATGAAAATTGAAATTATTTTATTTTCCACTGTACATGATTAAGTAAGTACCTAATAGATTGATGCATCCAAATGGGCTTGGGTGGATGAGCTCCCCCAAGTAATATGTGCAATTCGTTCCATGAGTCGAACTACAGCGCGAGAGATCCCATTTTCGATGGCATATAGAGCTGAAGTTATGAGTCTTGTTGAGATAGGATTGCCTTCGCCTCGTCGTCTACATTTAAATGAGATATCTAAAGACAAGTTAAAGGGATGAGAACTCAACTTCCTTGAAGAGAGGATGGACGATTCCCAAGTATAGCTCGCCTCATATCAAAGGAAGATGACTCGACACTACAACGCAAGAGTAAAGGAAAAATCATTTCGAAGAAGCACCTCATGCTGAAAAAGGTTTTTTTTTTTTTTTT
>CAIGRN010122500.1:0-15338 GCA_903798345.1 Fraxinus anomala | reverse complement strand
ATGTCCAAAGCATTAAAAAAAGGTGCTCCTATTTTAAACATGATTTTTATTCCATGTACAGTACTCATTCGTATGCATTTTAAAATATGAAAGATCACATTTCTGACCATGGAATGTCTTGAAGTCTTTTATTGTAATTTAATTGTATATGTTGAATGAGGTTACAACTAATTGAGAATTAATATGTATATCCATTGTTATTTATTTTGATACCAAATACTGGGCGATGATGAATTTGTCGGATTGGATTAGTTCATATGGTTTCGTTTGGAACCCATTGTTGAGATTATTTTAACAGTCGACCCAAAACTGATAGAATTCATGGACGGAAACAAACATACAAAGATCTGGCTCAACTTGAAGAGGAACCAATGATAAGATCGTGAGCAAATATGATCAATGAAGTCATGCATTTACTTGTTCAAGCTACGGAGGTGAAGAGTTTGAAGTTAACAAGCCAAAACACCAAGTTTCATGTTGGGTATGAAAGCTGAAACAAGTTGGATGCATTGGAATCATGAAATAAAATTAGAAGCCTGTTGGATAACTGCGTTGTTGCATTGTATAAGATGGGATGCTGTTGCATGTACTATTCCCGAAATAAAGAAGTGGAATTTTGGTTCTATGTGGTCACGGGAGTTATAACTATGTGGTCACATAATTCATTTTCTGGTTGTGTTTTTTTGAGATTTTTCCTAGAAGTCGTGGTATCTTTTTGATATAATTCCATTTTAATTAGGTTTTTATGAGTTACCTATAAATATGATTCACTATTTTCATTGTAAAAGGGGGAACACATTATTGAGAGATTAAATCAAAACAATGTTGCTTTCTTCTTGTTTTTCATTGAACTCAATTTTGAACTTATCAAGGATTTCATCTTTGTGGTTTAACAATTCCATAGTAAGGTTAATAAATTTTATGATTAAGGGTCAAGTTCCTTTATAACTTTAGTTTCTTGATTCAATAAACTATTGGGCCACGCTTCGAATCAAGATTTTAGCTTTCTTGGGGCTGTGATTCAATCTTTTGCAGGTTTCAAAGTTATTATTGTTATGTGAGTTCACATGAAAAAAACAACTGGTAACTTGTGAAGTGAAGCTGGACCGAGATTTACATTTAGGGCCCGACCCATACACTTGACCTAAAGTGTATTTGATATATATTTGTGCCCTTGGCTATATTACATACATAACACACGATTGAGTCCATTTAGTCACCTTTTAAGAGAAAAATCGAGGATGCTTGCTTTTGGTCCCTTTGTGCAGACATGTTACCTTTCTCGATGCTAGCACTTTGGTTGACGATTTGGCTACTGGTTCGACCCTTTTATGCTTGATCTTACTGCCTCGCTGTTGTTGCCTCAATGCTGCCTTTTTACGTGACCTCCTTTACACAATCTGTTGGCTGCTTCGACTTTCTCTGCAAGATCCGTTGGCTGCTTCTCTTGAGGTTTTGAGTTTGATTCTTGGCCCCTCTCTAGTGGATTTGCTTTGTGTGGTTTCAGGTCTCAAATCTAAGCCCAATAGAAATCCATTTTGGTGCCAATCTTTGTGATATTGATAGGGAAGTGTTATTCTTCATTCATAGCTTACTATTCCATTATTGTTAATTGATTTGAAACTTACTTTGTGTTTATTTGATCAGTTGAAGGTTGCATTTAACTCCACAAATTGGTATTAGAGTCTCTAGTGGATCGATTGGTTGCTGATTTTTGATCCCATTGACTGAAAATTGGAATTGCTATGATTGAGGCGTGTATATGTTTGCAATTGAAGCACATGTCTTCTAATTTTGCAATAAGAACTTGAATTTTTAATTAATTTCGTATATCGCATTGTTAAAGACCACATAGAGGTCCACTTTGGTAATTGATTGAAACTCTTTAAATTACTACAATAGCAAATCATCGTGTGGGGTGACCAATAGGATTGTGGTATTGCCTATTTAGGACTATTAGCCTAAATTGTGAGATTATTGTTTTTGTGGTTATATTGATTGTTTTTTAATTTTCGTATTGTTTCTGAGCTAATTGTGCTTATATTTGTTACCTTTGAGCTTACATGGTTGAAAATTCCCTTGAGACCGAGGTTCGAATCTCATAAAAATCCTAAGAATTTAGATTGGTGAATAATTGCGACCTATAGGACATTCTTTGAGTGGTTGTCTCTATAAAGATTGCTTACTACGTGTCTTATTTGTTAAGATGTTTGTGCACCATTTTGACTTAGGTGTTTTACCGGTAAATATGATTTTTCTATTTGGCAACAAAAGATGAAATAGATTTTAGTTTAACAAAAAGTTTCAAAACCATCGATAATTCTTTTGCCACAATTGTGATTGAGGATAAGGAAAAATGAGTTTGACGAATTTGCTTATGCTTCTATTATCTAGCACTTATCTGATTTCATTTTACGAAAAGTTAGCAAAATGATACTGTCAAAAAACTATTGAAAAAACTTGGGGAGCTTAATTTGACTCAATCCATGCCCAATAAACTTTTCTTATATGAAATTTTTTTCAGTTTCAAAATTGATCCTTCAAAAGAATTAGATGGCAATCTTGACGTTTTCAACATATTGGTTCAAGAAATTACAAATTGTAGTGAAATGGTCTCAGGAATATAAAGCTATTATTCTCTTGAATGTTATTCTTGATAATTATAAGGAAGTCAATAATGCAATCAAATATGGAAGGAAGACTCTTACGTCTAATATAGTCATCGATTCCTTAAAGGTTAAGGAAAAGGAAAGGAAAGTTAAAAGAAACGAGAGAAAAGTATGAGAGATTTAGCAAATGAGGGATATATTTCAGTTTAGGGGTGGTAAGAAAAGTGGAGAGGTATATTTAAGTCATAGGGAAAGGTAGAGGGGGAGGAAATGTTATGGTTGTAGGAAACTAGGACATTTCATAAATGATTGACAAAAAGAGAAAAACAAATTAAGAGATTAGAGGGGTGGTGAACCCAGTGGGGCAAACATTGTTGTCTAGAGGGACGAACCTGGTGTGATTTAGATGCTTTTAGATACTGAACCAGTTGAAATTAACCTGTCTATGAACTCCCATATGCATAAGTGGATTCTTGACGCTGGTACTTCTTTTCATGTTACATCAAATAAAATGTGTTTTGATCATTTGCATGAGTCTATTCATGAACATGTAGTTGTATGGGGTCCAGTCACATATAAGATTACTAGTGTGGGGAGTGTGACTTTCAGTTTTGATAGTGGTTTTGTTCATACACTAAAAGAATTTAGGTATATTCCATATATGGGTAGGAATTTAATTTCTGTGGGAGAATTGGAGCATATAGGTTACACAGGTACACTTGTGATGAAGTGTTAAAAATGTTTAAAGGAGCACTTAGAGCCTTTAAGTTACTAGGAACAATGACATTTACATCACGCATGCTAAACTAATTGGTGGTTTAAATTCCACTATCACTAACATTGATCACACATAGAAGAGTTAGCTCATGTTAGTGTTAAGAGACTTAATTTCATGAATGATAAGGAGGTGTTTGGAAAGGATTCGGCGTTTGACAGATCATTTTGCGATCATTGTGTGCTTGGTAAATATTGTAAGATGTCATTTACATCTAGCACATACAAGATATCTAGGGTGTTAGAATTCATTCATACTGATTTGTGGGGGGTTCGGAGAGCAATCCCACTTTTGGTGGTAATAAATATTTTCTGTCCATTATTGATGATTTATCGAGACGTGTGTGGGTTTATTTGAAAGATAAATATGAAACTTTCATGAATTTTAAAGATTGGAAAGTAACCGAAAGGTAAAAAAATAAAATATTTGCGTACTAATAATGGTCTCGAGTTTTGCAATTCTAAATTTGATAATTTATGTAATGAATCTGACATCACTAGAAATTTGACTGTGCATTACACTCTCTAGCATAATAGGGTTGCTTGATAAAGTTAGATGTATGATGCTAAGTTCAAGTGTACTTAAGTCTTTTTGGAATGAAGCTGTTATAACTGCTTGTTATCTGACTAATATGACTCATTCCGCTACTTTTAATGGTGATACTTCGTATGAGATTTGGTATGGTAAATCTGTTGATTATTCTATGCTTATGACCTATGGCTATGATGCTATTTTTTCATCCAAGTGTGCGAAAACTAGAATCTATAGCTAAAAAGTGTGTCTTTTTAGACTATCCTGACGAAGATTAGGGATATAGGTTATGTGATAGAAGTCAGAAAGCCGTGAGAATAATCATAAGTCGCTATGCCACATTTAATAAGTCTAAGATATCTTGGAAAGAGAGTGAGGAACAACAAGAAACTGTTAGGGAAGGCCACTTGAGGTGGAGAGAGCGAGTGTCCATATCCCGATTATCTCAAACGAGGTGGAGACTAATACACAAAATCAGTAGTATATAGAGTTAGAAGGTGATGAGGAAGTTGTTGAGGACAACCCTATTGACTAAAACCCTCTTGTTGACTATACCACAACCTATACTAGTTATTAAGAACTAGTTGATAAGGAGTCAAATACTTATGAGGAGGCTATGATGAGTGAAGAAAGTGAGAGGAGTTGCTAGGTGTCATGAGAGAAGAATAAGTTCTCTTGCCAAGAATCGAACTTGGAATTTAGTTCCTAGACTTAAGGATAAATTTATAGTATGATGCAAATGGGTTCATAAAATTAAAGGAAGCATTGAGAATGAGCCCATAAGATATAAGGCTAGCCAAGGGGTATATGCAGAAGGAAGGGGTATATTATAAAGAGATCTTTTCATCCGTTATTAAGTATACCACTATTAGAGTCATGTTTGCTTTTGTTGTTTACTATGACTGGGAACTTGACCAATGTGTGTGTTTTTTTTAATGAAGTCTCTTTATGAGCTAAAATAGTCTCTGTATTAGTGGTATAAAGAGTTTGATTTTTATGTATTGTTCATTGGTTTCAAGAGTTTGACCATTGCTTGTATTACTTGCACCACACTACTAATAAAGAGTGTGTATTTGTTACTTTATATCGATAACATGTTAATTGGACCTAACATGAAGGTGCCAAACAAGATTAAAATGGAGTTAGGAAAAGAATTTGACATGAAAGATTTAGGACATGCTAGGAGGATCCTTGGTATGGAGATTAACTGGGATATGTCTAATTTTTGCTTGTATGTGCATCAAACTCTCTACATGCTTAAAGTTTTAAAGAAATTTGGCATTCTTGATCGCAAACCTAGTTCTGTTCCTTTTGGAAGTTATTTTATTTTGTCAAAAGAACAATCACCTGCTAATGATGAAGAAAGATAATTTATAAATAATATTTCTTATTCAAATATCATTGGTTCCGTTATGTACCTTATGGCATGTACTAGACCTAATTGGTTTTCACTATGAGAGTATTAAGTAGGTACATGTCTAATCATGGTCCCAAACATTAGGAAGCATTAAAGTATTTGCTTAGGTACTTAAAGGGTACTTTTGATACGGGGTTAGTTTATAAATTTTCTAATGAAGGCGTGAAATTTAAAGGTTTCACAGATGCTAACTAGTGATAGAGATAATAAGAAATTTACTTCCTATTATGTGTTTACTTTGTGTGATTTCTGTGTGAATTGGAAGTCCTAGCTCCAATCTATTGTTGCTTTATCTATCACTGAATCTGAGTATATTGCTGCTACAGGAACTATTAAAGAAGTTGTGGTTTAGAGGTTTACTTATTGAACTTAGTGTTTTAAGTGATAATGTGATAGTGTACTCTGACAGTCAATTTGCTATTTATCCGTATAAGAATCATATGTTTCATGAATGTGCTAAACATATAGATTTTAGACTACATCTTATTAGAGATTTAGTATCTCAAGATTTGATAAAGATTGACAAAGTACATTTAGATTATAACCCTGCAGATATGGGCACTAAGGTTCTCCCCCGGTGAAGTTTAGAAGTTGCATTATACTTCTAAACATTGGTAAATGTATGCGATGTTCAATTTTATTTGAAATCACGTTGTGCGACTACTAAACTAGTTTTTTCTCTTTTGTAGGTGTATTTGGCATCAAGGTGGAGGGCTGTTAGGTATTTTGATACCAAATACAAATCCGAGGAGATGATGAATTTGTCAGATTTGATTAATTGATATGGTTTCGTTTGCAACCCATTGTTGAGACTATTTTAATAGTCGATAGAAAAGACACAACTGGTAACCCATGAAGTGAAGCTAGACCGGGATTTACATTTAGGGCCCGACCCATACACTTGACTTAAAAATCGACACAATTACATATATAACATGGTTAAATCCATTGAGCCCCCTTTTGAGAGAAAAATCGAGCCTGCTTCTTATGCTTCATCTACTCTCTGCTTTCAGTCCATTTTGTGAGAGACCCGTTACCTTTCTCCTCGTCAACACTTTGGCCAACTGTTTGGCTACTGGTTCGACCCTTCTCTGCTTCCTTGCTGTTTCCGCCTAGTTGTCGCCTTTGTGCGTGGCTTCCTCTGCACGATATATTGGCTACATCGGCTTCTTCTACGTGATCTATTGGCTGCATCTCTTGAGGTTTTGAGTGTGATTCTTAGTCCCTCTCTAGTATAACTATTTTGTGTGCTTTTGGGTCTCTAATCTAAACCCTGCACAAATCCATTTTGATGCTAATCTTTTGATATTGATAGGGAAGTGTTATTTTCCATTCATAGTTTATTATTCCACTATTTGTTAAATGATTTGGAATTTACTTTGTGTTTGTTTGATCAATTGAAGGTTGTATTTAACTCCACATCCATTTCTTTATTTGAAACCGATCACAAATAATATTATTAATATTTTGATTCATTCATTAAAGGCCACTTAACTTGTAACTTATTTGTTAACACGATTAATTTATATGAAAACTTTATGCATGTGGTTTTATTTTTCATTAACCTAATGGTATTTAAGAGATGATTTTTAATTAGAATCCGCTTGTGATGTCAGAATATTTTGATTGGAGATTTAGTCACCATTCAGTAACTAAAATTTAGAGATGTGATTAGAGGTTTCAACATTTTATTATAACTTAAGATTAGTCAAAGCATCTTTAGTCATAATGCTATGTCATGGAACATAAAATTACATAAATAATTATTTTGGTGATAAATACGATATCTCATAAAGTGCGGTCAATCCATATGATGATTACTTGGCCCTACAGGAAAATATTTATATTAGGGATTAAATTGCATCAAAGTGATTAATAAATATCGAAATAAGAAATTTTCTATGCCCATTGGTATGAAAATACTTGTATTTGATATCACTAAAGTCTTTATAAATTCAATGTTTGATAACAACCTCTACCAACAAGAAGGTCTAAATTTGCAAAATTGAATTGCCATTGGTTAATTTAAAGATAATTTTCATAGCAATTAATGTATGTGTTAATCTTATGCAGTGGTTCCTAATTTTTTAATTACTCTATTCGTATTCCAATTTTATGTGATGATAACTTAAAATTCTCCTAACATTAGGTTGTATGGATCTTGACTTGACGCTCATTGTGGATCTCGTTCTTACGGAATCAAGCACTCTAGAGAAGAGGACACTATAGAATCGTGGGAAAGATCTTATTGCTTAAGCTTGAGTCTCTCTCATGTTAGTAAAAGCATTATGAGATCAATCCTTCAATGTGACAAGGCCAATGACTTCATAAAGGCATTGAAGAGTAATTTTTAGGTTTTCACAAAATGTAGGCCAATCCCTAATGAAAAAGCTTTCAGGCATAAGAGAGCCTAAAGCATGAGAAGTTGGAACTCCTCATCTAACAACTCATGATAAAGAAAATAAGAACAATGGTAAATATGGTCCTAAAAAAAAATGCCAATGATGAAAAGGAGTAATAAGGATGTATGTTTCTTTTGCAAGAAAAAATGGCATATGAAGAAGTACTACTTCAAGTAAAAGAAATGACTCGAAAAAAGGTACACTTGTCTCAAAAGATATGTCAATGATGGAGTTTAACCAATTTTGACTTTATTGATTTTATGACTTGTATTGACTGCACAAAGGAAAAGTAGACAAACGAGACCACTAAAGGTGCCAAAAGGATTTCAGATATTCTTGAGATTATTCACAGAGATTACTTGTGGACCCTTTCCCACTCATTGTCTAAATGGTCAAAGATATTTTTATTTCATTCATAGATGACAACTCAAGATATATATGTCCCTATCTTCTAAGTTATAAGGATGGGGCACTATATGCCTTCAGAATTTATAAGGAATAAATAGAGAAATAAAAGAAAAGAAAAATCAAAATTATAAGGTTAGAAAGGTGGATAATATTATAGATGATATACTAGAAAAGGGGAAAAGCCCGGTCCATTTGCTATATTTTTTGCAGTTGAAGGCATTACAGCTCAACATATGATGCCAGCATACCACAATAAAATGGTGTAGCTGAAAGAAGAAACAAAACCTTAATAGACATGGTTAGAAGCACGATGAGCAATTCAAGTCTCTCATTATATTTATGCAGTGAAGCCTTAATAACTGTCATGTTATCTTAAATAGATTTCCATTTCAGGCAGTTCCTAAAATGCCATTTGAAATTGGGAATGGATGGAAACCTAGTTTGAGATATATACACATCTAGGATTGTCAAGTTGAAGTGAGGGTTTATAATCCTCAAATAAAAAAGTAGGACCCAAAGATAGTTAGTGGATATTTCATATGCTATTTGGTGAACTCTAAAGGTTATAGATTCTATTATCCTTCTCATACTCCAAGAATAGTCGAATCTAGAAATTTCAAATTTCTAGAGGATCATGAAGTGAGTTTAAGTTTCCAAGAAATTTGATTTTCAGAAAATTAACGATATTGTTGGATTATCTTCCAATCAAGGTATATTGATTCCTTTTGAAAGAAAAAACTCAAACTTAACTAGAAGTGAACCAACTCAAGAACAAAGTTATTACATGAGGATAACGCACAACGAGAATTGCCACTCAATGTAGAACATGTAGAACCTTAATTACTCAAATATGAAAAATTGAGATGATGTAGTGGGTATAAAGAGATCCTCAACGATAAGGAAACCAAACCAGGACTTTTTGAGCAATTATGTTGTATATCATCAAAAGTCTGATGCATGTGTTGGACTTGACAATGATCCTTCCTCATTTTCACAAGCTATTGAAGGAGAAAAATCAATTTGTTGGTATGATGTCACGAAGGAAGAGATGGAATCTATGGCTAAAACTTATATAAAGCTAGTTGTAGACAATGGTTTCACTCAAAAGGCAGGTATCGATTTTCGTGAAACACTTTCTTGGATTTATAAGAAAGATTTATTCAGAATTATAACAGTTTTAGTAGCTTAATTTGATCTGAAACTACATCAGATAGACGTAAAAATAATATTCTTGAATGAGGATCTTGAAGGAGAGGTATACATGAAACAACCTGGAGGATTTACTATTAAGAAATTATATAGTTTACAAATTAAAAAATCTATATATGGGCTAAAACAGACTTCCCGTTAGCGGTATTTGAAATTTCACAATGTTATTAATTCATATGATTTTACAAAAATTATTGACCAGTACATATATTTTAAAGTCGGTGGGAGCAAATACAATTTTCTATTCCTATATCTATATGATATTTTACTTGGAAATAGTGATTTGGGTTTTCTACACGTCACAAAACAGTTTCTTAGCCGAAACTTTAAAACAAATGATATAGGTGAAGCATCTTATGTCATTGGCACAGAAATTCACAAAGACGAATCTAAAAGGTCATTAGGATTGTCTCAAAAGGCTTATATTGAAAAGGTTTTGGAAAGATTCAAGATAAAGGATTAAGCATCAAGTGTATCACCCACTATTAAATGTATAAATTTAGGAAAATCAGTGTCCATTAAATGAATTGGAAACACAACACCTGGCTTCTATACCCTATGGCTCTGCTGTTGGCCATTTGATGTGTGCACAATTTTGACCACAACATTATGACCAACTAATACATCTCTTCCCTTCTAAACTCAGTGCTTGATACTCAAAAAGGAGCAAGAGGGGAAATGACTATTTGGTAGAGAGAGATTTGAATTTACATGTCTTTTCTCTTTTAGACATGATTATTTATTTATAGATTTCCTTGGAGGCATTGGCGACAATTGGGTCTTTCTAGTAAATGACACATATCAGTCATTTAATGGTGGATTTCTAATTGATTCTGTTACATTCACATTTTACTCATCAGCTTATGTGTTTGTATTTATTGATTTTGAAGTCACACTTTAATATTTTTCTACATGCGTTTTTTATGATTTTTGCAAGGAAGACATCTTGGCCTCTTATCTGCGAGCTCCTCTTGGGTTTTTCTTAGCCTCGCATGTAAAGGTTACGCCTTTGTTTGTTTATTTAAATTTCCTTATTAAACAAACAGTCTCCCATGTTTGAGCGTAATTACTTATAATTGGTCTGTAAACTTGAAATCTTGTAATTTTTCAATTGGATCTTATGAACTTAATGATAATTAATGCATGGTTAGCGAAATGTTCTATTTTAATGGTAATTAAGGTGTGATTAGATAAAATGCCGCTTTGACTTGTACTTTTTATTGCATATGATATAGACACTTTAGACCGTTTGTTCGTGTGCCTCTTCATATTTAAGGGCTAAGATTATTTTATTTTCTATGGCTCATATTGAGTCCATTGAGATTCAATGGTTGAGATGTGTTCTTGGAGCCAATACATACATAATGCTCCTAGTCGTTATTTTCTTCTTTGTCGCAAAAAAAATGTGCTCTGAGATTTTTTTTCGTTACTGATTTTTTGAGGGGGTCGGTTCCCTCTATACCCTTTCCAAGATGAATTCTAAGCGTTATTAATGATCTTGCATCGTTCTGACTGACTCCACTGCATTTTCCTGAAGTACCCTCCTCAGTTTTCTTCATTATACTTTATTTGAACGAAAATTTGAAATTACCCTAATCTCTCTTCTGCCAGTATAATTGCCAAATGCCTGCGATTTTGATGTTGATGCACATAATTCAGAAGCTGGAAAATTTGCCATGTTTTGCATTTTCCACATATATGTATCCGTGAGGGATCACCTAAGGTGGAAGGGTGAAGGACTTGATCGGTTGCTGCACTATGAACTATCAAACAATCACATTTTATTTCACCAAACTTGATTTTGCCAAAACGATTTCAGTCTGCCTTTTACCATTTAGCTCAAGCGACCTCAGGAGATGGGAATAGTGGATGTTTAGATTAGTTTGCATATAAATGTATTCTCACTTAGATTAGTTCGCAATGTATCTTCATGTAGATTAGTTCACATATAAATGTACGCTTGTTTTGTAACCTTTCTTCTTATCAATAGAAAGAATTTTTTTATCTTTGTTTGTTCTATTTGATTCGACTAATAGTTTTGTAATAATTTTCTCTTAACATTCATCTAACTTTATCAAATCTGCCTTTATTGATTATATTTTCTCAAGTACACGCCATTCTAAGAGTGCTTAAGAGGTTCGCCATTTTCATCCGCGAGCTTATATGTTCCAGACTCAATTACTTCGATTACTGTATATGGTCCTTCCCATTTTGTACTCAGTGAATTGGAGCTTATTTCTTTGTCTATGACAAAGACTTTCTTTAATACCAGTTCTCTTACTCTGAGATTCTTCTTGCGAACCTTAGAATTAAATTATGTTTTCATCTTCTTTTAATATATGACGAGCTTAATGTTCATAAAAATATGTGTTTAATTAAAATTACCGCAAGTGTACGGTTCGTTAACAAGTAGTAAAATTGATTTTGAGTTCAAGTATCGTTCCCACAAAGATTGATTAGTTTAAATTCTAATTACCATGACCTTAACTGAAATAATGAAAGTGAAGTGTTGTTGTAATGAAATTATAACTAAGTTAATAATAAGTATACAATTATGAATGAATTAACTAACTAAAAGCAATTTGGCGATGAATATAAATTAAAGTGTTTTCTAATATGTGATGAGTGTACTAGGATCAAGACTCCCTATACAATAATTTTTTTAAACCTAGCTTTATAATTTGATACACGGTTGGAATAATGAAGAATTAATACTCCTAAATTATTTAACAGTCTCTCTTGAACAAAGTTAAATCTATTCAAATATGTGACCAAACTATATTTCTATGATAGATACGAACATATAAGAATGCATTAATGACTTTATGAACACTTAAAGATTCACATAAGGCATAGCAGTATATTTCTATCATCTATCGGATCCTATGATGATTTATATATGTCGAACTTATTTCCCTTCTTTTGAATGTATGAAAGAGGCCACCAAACTCAAACAATCATTTGCGCATATAATTGCGGAGGAAAGAAAATCATATAAATCATTCAAATATCCCAAAACATGTTTTTATTGTAAAGAATGTAA
The DNA here is from genome assembly GCA_903798345.1 of Fraxinus anomala. Taxonomy (NCBI): domain Eukaryota; kingdom Viridiplantae; phylum Streptophyta; class Magnoliopsida; order Lamiales; family Oleaceae; genus Fraxinus; species Fraxinus anomala. Next base: position 2,944 of record CAIGRN010122500.1, on the reverse strand, counting down.
AACTAATAAATAAACCTCATATTACATAGTTCACCTAGTCCTAGTACATAACTAATCTAGCCTAGCATGGTAGAGGGAAGAAAATCAGAAAATTTAACGAAAACGACATCACCAATTGAATTCTTTAATTAAATCTCGCGTCGTGATGGTTTTCTCCTCGTTCTTGCCTCTTTTTCTCTGTAAAAATCTTCATGAAACTCTCTCCCCAGTTCTGGGCGGCCGTAGGGTTTAAATACACAACTAAAAATTTGTTTCCAAATGTAGTTAAATCAAAATAGGAAACTAGAATTTTCGCCACTTTTTGTAATATGCGACCGCATAGAAGAGTTGAAGCTGGTCCTGGAATTCGCTGAAGGCACCTACGACTGCATAGGTTTAATACTATGCGACGCATAGTATTAAGAACTTCCAAAATGTGACAATTTGGTCTTTGATCTTCTTTTTGCATTTCTTGTCCTCTTTTCCAACTTCTTCTTCCTGCAACGTGTCATCTCAATGCCCAATTAGATCTTTCCATCTTTCCATCTTCGATCTCTCATCCAGATCATCTTTTGGTTATTTGCACGTTAATTCCTAAACTTTTGTTTTCTTCCATTTTAGTCCTTTCTCCATTGCTTTTCAGAATTTCCGCCATGTTTATCGTTATTATCATACAAAACACAGTTGGCATAGAATTAAGCTATATTCCAATTTAAGTGTGTAAAACGCACTAATCAAGACCCCTAAACTTGAACTATTGTTTGTCCTCAAACAAAACTGTAATTTAATTCCAAATAAAATATGGTTTAATAACCTGATGTGTCTCATGATTGGAATTTATTACTAAACAAAATGAACAATTTCAATAGTGCAAAAATCAAATCAATCTCCACCTGTTACATACATACTTGACGTGTGTGTGTAAAAAATCATGTACACATATCAAGCTCGTGATTTGCTCAACACCTGACCCATAGTAGTCAATTATTTTCTTACGTCGCCCGAGAGATGCTCACACCCCAAATTTATTATTTTCACTCAATTGTCCCGGAGTGCATCATAAGTTGAACTTATACAATTCTATTCCTTATCCTCTCTTAATTTGGATAGATTTTACTATTACAAGTTCATACTTCAATAAATTGAGATTCTCCTATATTTCTTATTGCTTTAATCTTTAAGACTAGACTAAGTTACTTGCCTCTCATTAAAGGAATAGTTCTATTGACTGAATGTCTGGGGCGTAAACAATGTAATTGTTTATTTTTTTTTTTTTTTTTATTTTTTATGTTCTTTTGGATAAACAAATATCTTTTCATTTGCTTTCTATATTTACCATGTAGCGAGCTTTAGGCTAATAACTCCCAAGTCAGATGATCATAAGGTACCGGGTTTTCATTAACCCTTTCAGACTTAATCACTTGAGTTATACATGCTTGAAGAGATGTTTTTATTCACACATAGATTAGTGTAATGTCCCTTTTCTTTTAGACATCCGGTTTCTAAAACTAACTTCTAACTCAAAACTTTTACCTCGTCTTCGTCTAATTGATTTTAGACAATCTACACAAATTAATATCATGCACGAAATCTCTACTCATTTTAATGTTCCCCTATAATAGCTCAACCATCTCCAAACTACTCTATTTTTGAATTATGAAGTAAAATAATAGAGGTTATTTGGGTCTACTTTCTATGTTCAACTATTCTCTACATATTGAACCAAATCACTAACCAAATATGTCAAACATGAATATTGTGCATAAAGAATGTCAAGTTCACATAAACAAGTTTTGATTAATCTAATAGTGCACTATTTCTATTATTCACAGCCTATACCTATTCCAATATTCAACATCATAGCCAGCAAGGTAATCAAACCCACACAAGCACACAAAACTATTGATAAAATTTAAGATAGAAAATAAAATAGATAAAAACTGAATAAAAACTGCAATTTTTTCCACTCACAATTACACAAATACCGCAGTGACAAGATGAATAGAAATATTCTCACCCCCAAATTTATAAAAACATTGACCTCAATGTGGAAAGAATAACAAAACTTAAAGACACATAAAGTTAAGGACAAATTCATATAAAGATAAAGAAATAGGGTTAAGAATACTTCCCTGATCGATGGAGATGTGAAAGTGAAGATGATGGGGGTAAGAGAAGTGTGGACCATGCATAAATTCTTTGTATCCTATAAAGACGATGAATAAAACAATATTATTAAAAAGTATAAAAAATACGAAAAGGTCATAATCTAATGCATAAACTAAAATAAATAGAGGAGAAGAATTGTTGGGTTACTTCCCAACCAGCGCTAGTTTATAGTCTATAGCTCGCCTATATGGCGACTGATCACGAGCACCTAAAGTTGGCTTTTGATGNAACGACCTAAGGGGAAACAGTGTATAGATGATGCGTCACAAATAACTTAAAATAAACAAAACTATCCTAAAACTAAAAAACAGAATAAATAAAAAGGAAGAAAGATTGGGTTACCTCCCAATAAGTGCTTTTTCATAGTCTTTAGCTCGACTTTAGCAATTGAATCACGGGCACCTAAAGAAAGCTTTGGATGCTTTGCCCATTTTCCTTCGTTTGGTTTTGATCCATTTTTCTTTTAGTCTCCGAACTTCTATATTGCCCTTTTCGATGTAATATGATTTTTCTATTTCATCTGATTCAATTTCAACTATATAGACTTCTACTCCTACATCGGGCTTAATCACAAAATCAATTTTTGGACAATCAATAAAGTTGGAAAAATGTGAGTTGATTTCCTCCTTATTGATCGCCTCATCCTCGCTTAGCTCCATTGTGATTAAATCTTCACTCCTTTTTTGCTTTTCTTCAATTGTTGAACTCTCATAAGGTAGAATGATTGGTCCGCAATCTAAATCCACGGGCAATGAGAAGTCGGTCTTGATAACCCCTTCAAATGGATTGTACCCCC
>CAIGRN010122479.1:0-20097 GCA_903798345.1 Fraxinus anomala | reverse complement strand
CCCATCTCATGCTTGGTCAGTCTACCCGATAGAAAAAGCTGTCCTTCGTTCTTTTACGTTGATTGGTTTAACCCGATTCTTTTCCTATTGGAAATGGAATTGAAGTGTGTTCGAACTAGTCATTAATGATCGACTTAATTAGTAACCTTTCTGACAATGATAGTTTAGTTAATAAATTGAACAAAGGCTTTCTAGTGAGGATGTTTTGAGTCCCAAATTTTCGAGTCCAACTTGATATAAGTTCAAAAATAACTCAAATTGATCTACCTCGACCCCACCACAAATGAGATGAGATTAAGAATGGACCTGATGAAATATATCTACTTCCTCATAAAAGGTAAATTCAGGAGTTCATCCATCGCCACTTAGGAACGTCATCATTGCAACCTCGAAAAGATGTGCACGTAATGACGTCACCACCACACTGGCAACTACTCACAAGACGATAAGTTTCACTTGTAACGTTAACACATCTCGACCACCAATCTGAAATGAGCAATAATTGTCCATGGAGCAAGTAATCATTAATAAATATGTCCTATGTACAATGATAACCTGCTCAAGCAAACTCAGTATCCCGTAAAAACCCTTCAATCAGGATGATGAAACACATTTCGAGGTCGCACTGTACTTGATTTGACAAGAGGTAGCTAATTACCTGTTCTGTATAAGGCCTACAAATAGAGGAAATTATCCCCTCCAAAGGACAAAAAACTAAGGAAAAACCTTTGTAACACACTTCAAAAGTTGTTATTAATGAGAATCACCCTTTTATTTTTATAAATTTCAGCATGACTACAAAACTAATTTGAGTTGATATAAACCCGCAACGTCATTTTTAGTCAATCCGGCGAAGCAAATTGAATCGACCTAAATTTGAGCTCGTGTCAATTGATAAATTATAATAATCACTTCTAATACAATTGACCAGTTAACGTGGATATATGACGATGATATATGATTAATAAATAGAATCAAAATAAAGTATCGGTCGATTAATTTATTACTCCAATTATTTTATAAATACTTTTGACGAGATGACAAGACAATACATGTGTTTATTTCCCCTATTATGGTAAGGGCATGATTCTCTCATAAAAAAGAAATGCCCCGCCATAGCCACAGACAAAACATATTGAAGTGGAAACATTTAACAACATTATATCCCCATAATGGTCACCTAATCGGGCAGTTCTTTGAACCGTCATATCCAAATGCATAATGCATTGTGGGGTGGACCATGATTGAACGAAATATTGAATGTGAAATAATTTCATGAGAATCTTTAACTTTGGACAACTACGATTGAATATTCTTTTCAACTATCATGAAATTTTTAATTAGATTTAAATACTGAAACACATGGATTTTTTTTAAATGCTAAGACTAGAATGCTCATTACGGAGCGTGGGGGAGTTTGATACGTTTTTCCAATCAAAGAACCATGAATCACAGACGATATTGCCATTTCAATGTATGTTGAACTCTATCGAAAAATTATTTATATCACTTTTATCTCGTTATTATTTTTTAAATTCCGTGTTCCCATCTTTTTCATGTTGGAAAGTTCTCGAGTATTGACAAACTAATTTTACTACATGTACATCATAATTTATTGAAGTTACACGAGAAACAATCTCACATCATTTTTGACATCTCACACATTTAATCCAACTATTATAATACTTCAATGTCATCAATCTATCAATCAAGGTGTTATCAAAGTTGTACAAATAGCTTAATTCAATGACAACACTATCGATAGGTATAGTGAGGACCGGTCTCTTCCCCTACTCTATCAATCACCAATTTCGAGTCATAATTTAGTTGTTTGGCTAAGTTTTTTCTATATTAAAATGGATTTTAATATTTGAATAGAACTATCGGTATACATTTTTTTCTTCAAATACATAATTTATATTTTCCTTCAATTTTTATATCTGAAATCTATTAAGATTACAATTCAACAGTCTACAACAAGCCACTAATTACAGAGTGATTTGCATTAATGTAGTATTAATCCACTTTTGTAATTCCATGCTATTTTGTTAATTAAAAGGCAGAGATTTATGATTTTTAACAAAACATAATATATATTTGGAAAAATTACAGCAGCGGTCCATAACCTCTTCAATTTTTGTAAACTTTACTCTAACTTTCAATTTGTGTTAACGAATGTCCATAATCTTTCAAAAATATGCAGTTTGGGATCCAAATAGATGAAAACTATCAATTTGACCATTTGTTGACCAAGAATAATAGAATTTGACCAAATTAAAAAGGGGAAAATTGTAACTTTGCATTTTATCATATTTATCCCTTAAAATAATTAATATAAAATAAAAATAAAAGAAAAAAATTTGTTCATTCATCTTCTTCACTTCCCCAATCCGATGCCACGCAAAATCGAAAATCACCGTCCAAGACACCACCATCCCTACCAACACAAAACAAAAACTCCAAAATCATAATCACGTATTATTTCTCTACTGAACTAGGCGGGTTCAACCCAAAATCAAGAAATTCTCTTCACAAACAGCCCCATTTGTACCTCCACCACAAATGACCCACTGAATCCGCCACTCACGTCCAATTTTTTGGACCCGCAAAAACTTCTGACCAAGACAATGGCAATGTAGACAAAATAGAACCGCTTTTGACACGATTTTCATCATATGCAAACCTTGGAAGTTCTAGTGATAGCATGCCCGAAGTGGATATGCTTATTGCCTAATGAGAAGGTGGGATAAAAAAAAAGGAGGAGACCTAGAAAAGGGGATGATTTTACATTTGCTGTTATCCCTCTCCAGCTTCTTCAATTTTGTAGTGGTGGCAACGATGACCGGATGTTGTGTATGTGTGTAGCAGTATTTTGATTTTGGGGTAGGGGGTAGGATTTGAATGGAGATAGGTTTAATCAATTTTGGTTTTACTTTGGGTTGGCAACGACGGTGGTGGCGAGGAGGTTGTGCCGACGATGATATCAGTCGTTAGGTGGGTGGCGATGCTAACAGTTTTTTTTTCCTTCTCTTTTTCTTTTTAAGTTTATTTTGTTTTATTTTATTTCTGGTTTTTAAATTATTTTATTTATTCTATGTATAAAATAGCCAAGTTTCCATTTGGTCAAAATTCACTTTTGTTAGTCAATTAACGGTTCCATCCATTTGGACCCCAACTACATATTTTGAACAGGTTAGGGACTTTTGTTGGTACAAATTGAAGGTTATGATAAAATGTACAAAAAATTATAAAATGAGGGATCACTACTGCAATTTTTCATATTTATTTTCAAGTGAAACAAATTTATAAATTTCATTTTGTCTCTCTTACATTGAAGCTGCAAACTGGGGCCTACATATTCAATTTCTGAAGTTTGAAACTACACGGTGGTCCTGTGTGGGAGAAGCGTCAAATAATATCCTCTGAGGATTTTTTATTGTGTTCCTATTTTACCCCTGCTTAGAGTTTTTATTCCCTAGGTCTCCTTTCAGTCACTGCAAATGAGAATAAAATTAAAATAATAGACGCGTCGTTGAGTACTTATCGTACACCAACGACAGAACAACATTAGTTGCACAGCATTACGAGGCAGGTTCCTATCTGGTGCATGAGCTCAATCAAAGTCCAGCTCGTAATTATCTAACTGAATAATTTCTCATAATTTTATTTAAATAAGCTATTTATTAACTAAATAAAACATAACCTTTAATTAAAGTGGTGATTACTTTTTAAAATGGAACAAAGTTAAGCTCAAGTTTGGCTCTCTTTTAAACAAAACTCTTTAATTCTCATACTAATTTTTAACCACACATTTAAAATATTTTTCACATAAATTAAAAAAATTTTCCTAATTTTTTAACCACACATTTTCCAAAAATGATCGTGCTACATGTACATTGTTACAGATCGACTGACGAAGCCTTAGAATACCATACATGGCACCTGGACTTGGGGGCCGCACTTCATGTCATTCTGCTAAAGAGCAGTTTGTTGAACCCAATGGTCTGAAGTCGAATTCATTTGACTAGGTTGAGTCATATGAAAAAATCGAACCTTTATACAAAGGAGAGGCTACAAAGGGGGCTAGCATAATATCCTTTACACAATCTTTGATATACAATTAATGTGACAACCCATTGCTACCATCGTCCTAATTCAATCGACCATGTCAAGTCTAAGCCCCATGTCAAGTTTATGGGCAACAAAATGGTATTAGCATTTAATGCTGATGATTGATTAATGCATTTGACAAGAGGTTTCGACTGTGTGGATGAAGCTATGTATGCTTTTATCCTACGGTCAACATTTATCATTTTTTACTATAAAAATTCACACAATGCGTCATTCCAAAAGTATTGCAAATTTATACTTTCAACATATAACTTTGCTGTCTTATTATAAACCCCAAAGTCAACTCCCTTTTTTAATACATTGGAGATTCGCGTCTAAGGCCATTTCACGCCCATTTACTTGCTATCTCAACTGACTTGATCGTCGGAATGCGCGCGGCTAACTCTACTACCATCGAAGGAAGTTACCTGTGGGTAACAGTTTGTCGAAGTATGCAGGAATCAAGCTTGCGCAAATATGAGAGGCTTTGAAATTTGTTGGTCACGTTAAATGTACAAAATTCGAGGTCGACATATAAAATGGTTTACATACATATAATGTGATGAGATATTATTGAGTAAAAATTTCTTTAATCAAATAAAAGAAAAAACTTTTCCATTCTCTTTTTACACTTCATTTGTATGTGAACCATTATTTAATTTTATTATGTACAAATAGTAATATTTTTTTAAAAAATTGCTATTTAAAATATCGTTTTTACCAAAATAATGACCTTCAAATAGGGGATAAATCTGATTGGTTTGATGTAAAAAGACCGATTCCACCATAGAAGAACATCTCCTCAGTTTATATTAAAAGTGTGTTTGGTGCATATTAAAATGAGAGAATACAAATTTTTGAAGTGATGTGATGGAAAATATGTGGTTAAAAAAGAATGAAAAATTATTGATATGATGAAAAATATTATTTTATTGAATAATATGTGATTGAAAATAGGTAGAAGAATGTGAAAGAAAAAATTAATGGGGGTCAAACAGGGTCTAATAAAAACATTTTTATATCACTTTCTCTCTCATCACTAATTCTCTTTCTTCTACTTGCTGTCTCATTCTGCAGAATTTCTTTCTGTGCAGGCAAAAACCTCACTGAAGAAGAAACATCAACAAAATTCAAAACCCAAAAAAATCCCGTCGGAATTAACCAAAAAACCCTAAACTTGCACTGAGAAAACCTCTCTTGCCATTTCCATGGAGTCTCTTTCTAGGCCTCCGCATAGAAGAAAACACTCCACCTCCACAGCAAATGCCTTCTCGTCCTTTTCCTCGAAAAACCCTTATGATGATGTTCTGTTGTCGAGCGGCGGCGGAGGGCCGGGTTCGGTGGGAACGAAGCTTGGAGTTCAGGACTACGCTGAGATTTTCTCGGGCTCGCAGCGCGGGTCCTCCATTCCGGTTCTCGATCTTTCGGTTCTGGAAGAACGTGCCGGGTCGGGTGATTTTCGGAGCTCCAAGCTTGATTACTCCAATATTTTTAGTGGCTTTAGGGATGGGGATGTAGCTATACCGTACGAGCAATTGTTTACTGGAGGAAAAACAAAGAAAACCTCTTCTGATCAACCAAGGTGATTTTTTTTTTTTTTGGTTTGCTAAATCTGGATAGACTTTTTTCGGTTATTTATGTAGTGATTGAAAATGTGATTTTGATTTTCATTCTTGTAGCTGTTGTTGATTATACATATATTTTGTAATAGTTTTCCGGGTTATGGTGATGAATTTCTGCGGTTTTGCAATGTTTGATTTGCTAAGAATTGCATAGTCAGAAATGAAAAAAAAAAATTAAAAAAAAATCCAACTTTTGTTGCTTAGTCCGTTTCTTTGGAAAATAATATAGGTTTTAGTTTGATTCTTGCATTCTCTCCCGGATGCGTATGCAATTATTTCAAAGTTCCTTTTAGGAAAGAATAGCCCTTTTAGCAAAAATTACCAATTGGTTACTGCTTGATTACTTTAGTAAAATTGGGCTGATATTGGTAATCATAATTCCATTTCAGTTTATGATTCCTGGAAGACCACAGCTAAATTTATGCTTGATTTTGCTTACGCCTTCTGGCCCTCTTATTTGGTCAATGAGTTTAGGATCCATTTCGTGCGCAAGGGCATATTTAAATTTTTGCGAATTTCCTTTTTCCCTGGCAAGAATGGATTTCTTTAATCTGTAGTATTTAAACATTTATAGCTAGAAAATTTGCATCTTGATTGTGCTTATTCAATCATTTCTGTACTTTTACGAATTGAGTTAATTAAAATTTTTCTTTAATTGACAGTTGTACACTGTCTTAGAGTTGTGCATGGCACAGCTGGACAGAGATTTTGTCGTTACTTTGTTTGCCGCCTGATTCAAGTTATTGATACATGGCATTGACTTAGAAAATGATTTAAGCTTTGAGTTGTTGCATTTTCCAAGGAAAATTCCACATGATCGAGCTTTGTTTAGTTCCACACGGTGCTTGCTTAATTTCTTGTTAATTGGGCTGTTTGTCCCGTCTCATGAAATGAGTGGCTTCTCTTGTTTTGTAAAATGATAAACATTCCTCTTTTGTTGTCTGTTCTTAAATATCAAAGGCCTAGTATGATCACATATAATGGTTATGAACTTTTTGGCAGGTTTATTAAATTTTGGTTACATAATCTTAAATATGTTTTTGTTCTAGTGACACAAGTGGATTGAGCTGTTAGTGTCAAACTATTGTCCAACAAAGATTCTTTGGAATCTGAAGTCTTCTATTACATAATGAATTCTTCTCAACTATGCGCTATGGAGCTTTGAATTATCTTATGTCTGTTTATGATATTTAATTATATATGAAACTCGGTGTTTCTCATTTTAGTCAAAAAAATATGCCAGAACATTTTCTATTCAACAAGTGTGATTCGTTTTCGACCAAAACTGACATTTTCTTATTGATATATATATCTTCCAGGAATTTTTGCACACATTTCCATTTTTTCTAAACCCGCCTTTTCAGATTCCATCCTATTCTTCCCACACGCACACACAAAGGGGGTGTGTGCATGTGTGTGGTGTGACTTAGATTACGATTTTATATTCGTTTTTAAATTATTCTGATTTCTTGCATTCGCAACATTCATATATTGTAACTTTCATCAGGTATATAACGTGTAATGTCATAACTTAAATGATGTAATTTTTTAGATTAAAATTGTTTCTTTTAGTAGCCATGTGTTCCTGATTTAAAACAATCTTTTTGGCATGGAGGAATTTAAATGTTGTTTTAAATCTTCTATTGTGTTTTGCTCAGGACTCCAGCAAATAAAGGATCTCCTCTACGAGAGTCAGATCGTCTAAATTCTTCTGGAAAGAACAAAGGGTTCCCAGTTGAGGCACTCGATCGATCTATTGATGGCACAAAACAGCAGTTTAACCTGTCATTCAATAAGTCCGGGCAACGAAGTAGTGATGGGTCAAATGGGAAAATGCATGTAGCAGAACTCCATGCTGTTCCTGGATTTACTTCTTTTGTTGATGGAACTGCTCATCTGCATAAGACAGAAGGCAATAAACCTGTACCTTCACTGAAACGTGAAGTTAGTCGTGCCTGGAGTTTCAGTGCTGAAGTTGAGCAAAATCATGGCAAGAAGTCTGAGGCACATATCTCTAATAATCAAATTCCTGACAGTGCTGTCAAAGGTAAAGTTGAATCAAGTTTGGATGGATCGCGTGTCACTGATAAACAGCTTAACAAAGAGAAAATTAATTTCAAATCACATGATTCTAAAGTCTTGCCACCTTCAAGTTTTCAACCGAATCTAAACGAGCAGAAGGCCCCCAGGCAAACAAGGTCATCAAGTTTTGGCTCTAAAGCTGATGCTTCAGAAAAGATTGACGGCGACTCTTCACCACCTTTTTTTGATGAGGAACTGGATGTTAATTCAGTTGCTGCACAATCTGCAGCAGCGTTAAAAAAAGCAATTGAGCAGGCTCAAGAAAGTATAAGAATCGCTAAAGAGATAATGAAGAGGAGAAGGGAATGCTTTCAAGAAGGTTCTAAACCAAATCCTAGGGGTCGCTTGAAAGTTAAGAAGGATAAGAAGGAAAAAAGAATTGTTCTTGAGGCAAACATTTCAAAAGAGAACAATGCTCCTACAAAAACATATGAAAGCCTGGATCCTGTATTGCCTCCATCTGCTGGACATAAAGAGCCAATTTTTAATTCTGGTAAGATTGAGGACAAAAAGGTTCAGGAAAATGTTGAAGCAGCTGAAGAATATGCTGAGGCAAGAAGTTCACCTGGGTTGGAAACCAATGAAGAGAGTAAAACAGCGACTTTGGGTTCTGTACAGGTGAACAGTAGCAATAACTCTGTGCATTCTATGAATAAACTTGTATCTGACATTGAGGAGATAGAAACAGTCGAAGAAATTTTGGACCAGACTGAGGTAGTTTTTGATCTTGCGGAAGGACCAGCAAATGTTGACAAGCTAGGGGATTCGAGCAGAGCTTTTGATGCTTCGCAAAGGTTGCCTGAACTGGAGGAGATTGTGGATGAAGCTGGTGACCATTTGATAATCAGCAAGGATAATGCCGGGATAGAGGAGAAACAAAGTATTTGTGACGAAAATGGGAAGGGTACTGAGAAATTTGATGGGCGTCAGGAAATTGTTAATGGGGAACAGCCTGAGTTGCAGAAGTTGGTGTTTGACCATCCACTAAATGAAGCACAGAATCTGCCCGATAAGGAAAAGGAACAAGAAGAATTTCTGAGACAAGAACAAATGGAGAAGAAAGTGGGGAGTGTTTCGAACTGGAAAGAAAAATACCACCAACCTGGAAAGAGTTATGACGGAGAAGAAATTGCTTTAAGGAAGGAAGACCCTGATTCATGGTTTGAAACTGAAGAGAAGCCAACAGAGGCCCTGGAGAAAGAAATCGAAGAGAGGGAGCAGAAAGTCTTCCAAGAGGCAGGAGCAGTTGAAAAGAGGTTAGGTGGAGATAATGAACCAGAAATTGATGAGAAGAAACCTAACTGTGCTCATGATGGTGATGAGCTAGAGATACCAGGAGAACATGAGTGCAAAGTAATTGGAGAGAGACAAGCAGAGACTTATGAATATGAAGCAACTGAGATGAGGCAGATGAATGAAAATATATATGCTGAAGATCAGAAAATTGCAGCCTCTCTGGAGGCTGAAGAAACAAACAGCACACTAAGTGGAACTGGCAAAAGTGAGGATGATAATGATACATGTGACTTTCAGGAGGCTATTCTTGAGAAGGATTTTGATACCTCTGTTGATGCATATGCATATGGTAGTGGTTCAAGCACCAGAGTCACTCAGATTCAGGAAGCCTGCACCGTTGAATTAAATGATAACATTGTAGATGAAAATCAACAAGCAGTTGAAAGTGACAAAGAGAAAGGCAGCACAATGAGAGTAACTGAAACATCTTCTGCAATTGAAAAGAACGAGAAAAAAGAACCAGTTGAAGAAACATTCCAACAGGAGGACAATGAAATGCTCAAGACAACTTCCTTGCTTCGAAGTGGCTCTGAAATGAATTTTGTTGGTAGCAAACTGCACAATGTCTTTGAAGCTCTTTCTTCTGATGGCATTACTGAAAATTCCAGTGACACAGATGCAAGCCATGAAGAAAAGCTGCCAAAGGATGAGGATGCTTTCAGAACATCCAACCAAATCCACGATGCAGCTCAAGAGGAGAATGCTAATGAAAACGACGTGCAAGATTTCAGTGAGTTCCATGCTTCTGGTGAAAAAACAACAGACCTTGATCTCATAGATGTAAAAGTTGCAGTGGAACAAACTTCAGAGAGTGATGAAGGATCTGATTCAATTTCCAGTCTCGAAAAAATAGGTGAATTGTCAGATCATGAAACCCAAGCATTTGCAAAAAATGTGAAGGATGAGGCTTTAAGTAAGGAAGAAGATAAAGATGATCTTGAAATGACTTGCAATGAGGTGAAATACGTTGAGGAACAAAACGAAGGGGTATCTTCTGTACCTAGTGAGGCCAAACAGAATGAGGAATCCATGGAAACTGAAAGTGGGATAAAAAGAGGCCAAAACAATGAGAACAATACAGAGAACAAATTCTCTACCATGGAAGACGGAGATGCCAAAGAAAAAGTTTATGAAGTTGAGAAGAAAGATCGCCAGCAAAGAATTGAAACTATTAAGAGGGAAAGGGAGCGGGAAAAAGAAAGAATGGCTGTCGAGAGAGCAATTCGAGAAGTTCGTGAAAGGGCATTTGCTGAAGCTCGAGAAAGGGCAGAAAGGGCTGCCGTGGAGAGAGCAGCAGCCGAATCTCGACAAAGAGCTATGGCAGAGGCACGGGAGAAGCTTGAGAAAGCCTCTGCATCAACTAAACAATCTGCCGATAAAGCCACCAGTGAATCCAAGCTCAGAATAGAACGTGCTGCAGTAGAGAGAGCTACAGCAGAGGCTCGTGAGCGTGCTCTAGAGAAAGCATTCTCACAGAAGACTCCCAACGAGGCAAGGACACAGGATGAAAAAATTTCTGGTGTCTCCAGAAATAATGCATTAAAACAGAGCTATTCTTCCTCGGTGAGTATCAGTTTATTTGTTTATTGCTCAGGTTACAACATTTAATCACGTGCTAGAAGAGTAATAGATTGAATTTTCCACAGGACCTGGAGAAATTTGATGGAAATAATAGTGAATCCGCCCAGAGGCGTAAAGCAAGATTAGAGAGGCATCAGAGGATAATGGAGCGAGCGGTACACATACCTTACAGTTGTTTATGCAACTTTTTGATTTTTAGATTGCTAGACTTAACCAGCTTAATTATCTTTTTCTGTTCAACAGGCAAAGGCACTTGCAGAGAAGAATATGCGTGATCTTCTTGCTCAGAAAGAGCAAGCTGAGAGAAATGTAATATTTCTTACATCAAATTTTAAGTTAACATTCCTGGTGCTCTGTATGTCTTTTCAACTAATTATACATTTTTAAATGCAGAGATTAGCGGAATCTCTTGATGCTGACATTAAGAGATGGGCAACTGGAAAGGAGGGGAACTTGCGTGCACTGCTTTCGACTCTGCAATATGTATGCATTGGCTCCCCATCTATTTCACTAACTCGGTTTTACTGCTTTATTTTGTCGTTAAGGAGTATTTTGTCTGAAACTAAAAGTGATAAGTATGAAAACTAACTATTCTGAATTAGATTAGCCGCCCATATTCAGCATTAACTTGTCATCTGCAGATCCTTGGTCCAGACAGTGGTTGGCAACCAATTTCCCTAACAGAGATCGTAACAACTCCTGCTGTGAAGAAAGCTTACAGAAAGGCAACCCTTTATGTACATCCAGACAAATTACAGCAAAAAGGAGCTAGCATTCAACAAAAATACATATGTGAAAAGGTTTTCGATCTTCTTAAGGTATGCTTTATTCTCTCTTGAAATATAAAATCGGTTTCTGTTTTGGGGTACTATGGACATCAATATATCGCGTTTCAGAGTTTAATGCCTTGCCGTCATCATAAGAAAGCCTTTTGTTTCAGCCTTTTGTTTTGTTAGTAATGACTAGAGCTCCTAGTAGATAGCCTTATAGAGATCTTTGAAGTCCACTTAGCTGCCACTTGAAATTTAAAATGTTGCATTACAAGTGAAGTCCTCCCATGCTTTTTTTGGTTGAAATGGCATAAATACATATTACTTTTGGCGATTCTTATGCTATACACGTTTTATTTCATAAATTCTTCAACCTCAGGCAGCATGGAACAGATTCAACTCTGAGGAGAGGTGAATGAGATGCAATGCAGTGGAAATTGCAACTGTGAAGATACTGTGAATGCATTTAGTACCCTTTTTTTTAGTGAGAGGAAGGGGTTTGAAGATACAGTTGACAAAATTGAAAATTTAGCTGTAGGAAATTGCCTATTTTCTGGATAGAATGATGTACTAGGACCTGTGACATGTTCAGAATTTAATTATAATTGAATATTCTATCGGAAATTGCCTATTTAATAAATTTAACAGTGTTCTAAATGGTCTAGGCAGTGATAAAATAGCATGGCCAACTCTCCTTGTGAAAAATGTGTTTTCTTATTTTTAATTATTATAAGACCATCAATAAATGAAAATTTCATATACCAAAAGCCTAAAATGAAATATATTATAAATTCTTTTTGAAAGGAAAATATTATAATTAATTAATAATTTTCACAATTACCCAATTTTCGAGGTTTTGAAAACTAGGCAATTGAAACTTCAAAAACTTTGAAAGTACAAAATCTTTTTTTGTGGTTAAGAATGTATTTTGAAATAGTAGATTGATGGAGAAAGAGTTTGTTTTTTGAATTTATGTGTAATATTATTTTACTAAAAAATGTGTGATTGAAGATAAAAGAGAACTATATATTTTAAAAGTAATTAAGATCAAATAAGGGCTGAGAAATAAATTAAAGGCGATCAAACACGGGTTAATTTATTGCTTAGGTCAACATTGGCTATCAGGTCAAGAAACGGATCCTTTTTTTTTATTTATTTATCAAAAAAAAAAAAGTTGTGCCTCTTGGTGCATAAGCCTGAGTTAGGTTATTTTAGTTAGGGGTATGTTTGCTAGGCAAAATTTGACAATAAATTAAGTCACCGTCTGATGAGGATTAAATTAAATTTTTAATAAATTTTGATAGAAATTGATAAAATGTATGATTGAAAAGTTGTGGGTCTCGTGAAATGTGTGATTAAAATTAATTGTTTATTTTGACTTAGATTAAATTTTAATTTTAATCAATACAAAATGATTTAAACTTTGTTTTCTTTATAAATATTATCGAACACCGTAAAAATACAACTTACTGAAAAAATCATATTTTCAACCATTTAGAACTATGCCTACGCTATACGTTTATAGCAAGGGTAGGTCGAAAACTGGCAAAGTGGCACTTCCTACAGAAAGAAAGTTGAATTATTTCATTTGGAATATTACAAAGGCTTTTTCAATGCCAAAAAAAAAGAGGAATTTTGGTACACAACTTTGGTATAAAAATTGAAAGTAAAATGGGGCACGAATACGACAATTCAGTTCCTTTAGCTACAAAGAATTGAGAAAAAATGTATTCGAGTCCAGGATACCGATTGTTCCACCTTTAGTTGTTTTCTTCAGCACGACATTGTCTCGAACTTAATACAAAATCCATCGTCTGGACCATTTCGTTCTTTAACTCGAGACACCCTAGCATAAAAAGAACTAAGATCATGTTTGATTGCAACGAATTCAATGTAAAATGTCAAATATGAGGAAAACAAATTTCACTTTAGCCGTTTGATTGCAACGTAGAAATAAAAACTGAATTCCAAGGTATAACTACTTTAACCTGTATTTTTTTTATTTTCATGGAAAACGAATTCCTATGAATTTGGTGAATTTTTATTTTCCAACTAATATGGAATTGAAATTCTTTTCCACGTTTGCATATCAAACGGACCCTAACATTGGTTTATATTTCATTTTCTTGGAATAAACATATTTGTACAATTGTTGTTGACAATCACGGTAGACAATATTGATGTTGTCAAAATTTGAATAATTGATTTAAAAAATAATTTTTGAAATAGATGAATTTAACGTTATCAATTGCAAATTATCAATCAATATTGTAAAAAAAAATTATACGAATAGCATGATTCATATTCTCGAGCTAAGATAGAATAAATTCTGTCCCTACATGAGTGTGAATTTTGAAACACAATTGACAAGTAAACTTACGTCTTGTCTACTGTACTATTTCCTGGAAAATCACAAATAAATATTTCAGACTTCGGCTGGAAAAGTCGGTCACTATTTCATAGAAAATAATAATGATAAATAATCTTAAAAGACAAGTTGCAAGTGCTCAAATAAATCCCATGAAAGTGAAATCAGTTATTAGTGTACATGAAATTGATTTTCTGCTTGAACCGTAAGTTTTCTGGTCACGAAATTTTTTATCTTGTCCATTAGTGTGTAAAAAAATTTGTTTAAAATTTTTATCTTACCTAGTGTACAAATTACACTAATCTAATAAAAAATTCAAATGGATTATCTAATGGACCCACTAATTATAAATAGACTGGTTCAAAACTTAGCCCCTGTTTTGTAGAGATTAAAATTAAAATTTTAACTAAGTTTAATAAAGTGAAAATTATACCTAGTCATGTTTTTTAACTATTCATTTCAAAATTCAAATTTAAATATTTTTATTCAATAATAAGATCATATTTCAAACTTTTAATATTAATAATATTATTGTAAAATTAATTAATCTACTTAACTATCCCAATCTATCCACCCATCAAATTTCACTCACAAACACTAAGGATCCGTTTGATTGCAGGGGTGAAAAATGGCTGGAAAAAAAATGAATTGCGGGGAATTGTTAATTAAGTGTGTTTGATTGGTATAATTTTTCACCAAGAAAATTTTTAAATTTTGTGTTCGTTTGAATTTGTTTTATATGAAAATTGTTCATTAAAGTAATAATTTTTTCCACAATTGGTTATAAAATTTGTTTTCATTGCCAAAAAGTAAAAAGAAAAAACGAATTTTTTTCCCTAAAAAATCATTTTTTAATCAGAGTTTAGTGTTCGTTTGGCTTTGTTTTACATGTAAATTNAGCAAATGGAATTCCTTTTCCCAAAAAACAAGGAACTTGGGCGCTTGAAGCAGGTACAAGGAAAACAATTGGCATAGAAAATTTTGATAATCAAACAAGTCAAAACCAAGAAAATGGAATTTCTTTTCCAAGTTCTAGGGAAAATTTGGCTTTTCAAACAGGCCCTAATAATTTTCTCCTATCTTTTCTTTCTGTATCATTTCCATCCTCTGTCCATATTCCTCACATCTCTCTTATCTCTTTATTGCACATCATCGTCGGCGTTCGCGACGTAGACACCACACTGCGGGACGCTATCACCACAACGGCGTTGCTCTGAAGCAGCAGTGTCGCAACAAAGTTGCTCGGCCTTGTCACTCTGAAGCAGCCAACGACGCTCACGACGTCACTGCACAGCATTACGATGTTCCCTCTCCACCATTCCAAACCTTTTTGTCGCAGTGAATCTCACACATTGAGCTGCCACTACTGCTATAAGCCACAGAGATTCGACGTCTATGGGAAATCTCAATCCGCTGATCATAGATCTCGAATAAGCTACTGGACTTAATCGTTGAAACTGTCCAGCCAACCACAAACTATAGACTATAATTTATGTCAATAGCATTTCGACCACTGATAATTTCCACTGGCATTGAGATCTTGGTTTTTGTTGTTGGAGTAGCGGTGGCATGGTGGTTTCCATGTGTTTAGTGTTGTTGGAGGTTTTGGGGTGGTGAGTTGATGGTTACAAACGATTGTGTTGGTGTTGACGGTTTTGTCGTCGATGTCGTCACGATGATGGTAAAGTAGTGTTGATTTTTAGTGATGGATGTTAGTTTGTTTGAGATGATGGACATTCTGGTGGTGCTGCCAATTGACGTGAGGTGATGATGGTGGATCTGGCGATGGTGCAATTGTAAGGTGGTGGTGGTCACAAATTATTTGAATGATTGTGACCAATAAATTGATTAATGTGTGACCAATTAAATAGATAATTTGTGACCAACAAATAATGCATAACCTAAAAATTTGTTATTTGTGATCAATAAATAATGTATGACAAAAAAAATTGTTAATTTGTGACCAATAATTTGATTATTTTTTTTATCTTGAAATAATTTGTTACCAATTAATTTGATATTTTATGACCATAAAATAAATTGCAACTTATACAATTTGTGATTCATGTCCAAAGAATAATATGTGACCGAAAAATAAGATGGACCATAAAATAAATTGCAACTTGTACAATTTGTGATTCATGTCCAAAGAATAATATGTGACCGAAAAATAGGATGCAACCTATAAAATTTGTGATTTGTGACTGTGACGTTTGTAATTGTGATTAATACACAACCGTGACTATAAATTATCTAATATTATGACCTTCGTACATTTAATTAATAAAAAATATATATTTAATTTATTGTTTAATAAATAAAATTTAATTAATATTTGATTTTGAAATAATAAACCTTATTTTTTAGTTTTGAAATAGATCATGCTTAATCTTGTAGTCGTAGATATGAAATTTTCCTTTTTACAAAAATTAATTGAATGTGTAATTAAAAATTTGTGAGTCCTATGAAATGTTATGTTAAAATTAATTATTGACTTTGATTTAGATATTAATTAAAAAATTTAACATTACCAAATAGGGGCCTAATCCTACTGCCTAAAAATGAATCTCAAAATCATCGGTTTGGATTTTCCTTTTTAATTTAGTATCAAAATTGAGCTCGTTAAGCTCATGCTTCAGCCTCGTTTTTTTTAAAATTTATCTTCAATCACATATTTTATGAGATTTATAACTTTTATTAATTTTTAACTACATATTTTAACGATTTTTATCAAAATTACTAAAAATCTAATTATTAACTCAACAAAACAGGGCTTAATCTCCATGGAGCCTAAGATATTTATAGTTCCCGTTGACCGTTGAACCAGACAATCGTGTCCTTTTGGCATTAGTAGGACGAAGTACAGTTAGCACAAGTTACGAGAAATTACTCGAGTTTTTCCTCTACCCACTTTCTTCTCCTCGTTGAAGCATAGCACGTGGGAGGATGTTTTATTTTAGGAAAGGCTGTGTCTTCTAAATCTGTGCCAAACAATATTCACTTTCAGATATTTTACTATTCCATATGTAAATACTATTATCCTCTTAATACTATCTCTTTTAATTTTATAAATATTTTTTTATAGTCTAATCAAGTTTGTCAAACGAAAAAAAAAAAAAAAATCTAAGCAAAAGTTAAATTAAAAATTTAAGTCAAAATAATAATTCATTTTGACCACCCATTTCGTGGGATCTACAACGTTTCAACAACTCATTTCATCAATTTTTATTAAATTCTATTAAACATGTGATTTTTTTTTTTTTTATACCCAGNACCAGGGTCCGTGCACTCTTTATACTCTTGGCCCCAAAAGAGTCTTCCTCCATGAATATTACATCACCAATCTGCTCCACACACAAATGAGTATTACATCACTCAGCTGCTCCATCCAGGATTCGAACTCCCCACCCTGGGGTTGCAAGTCCAGCAATGCCCATCCTTTGCCAACTTGGATGTGCCCCGAGGGGCCAAACATGTGATTTTTTTCTAAACCAAAAAGAGGCTTAAGTTTTGTTTTTTTAAAAGACGAAGCGGTCAAAGAAAAAAGTAAATCTTTTCTTCACTTAAAAAGATTGTCAAAGTTATCAGTATATTAAAAAAGAAAATTTCTCAAATATATCAATTTAAATGTTTAAATTAATTGATCATTCATTAGATATTTTCTTTCGTGTTGATATTCTAGTTTGTTAATAGTGATGTTAGATATCATCCACGTAACCTTTTTTAAAATTCTAGCAACATACGGTAGCATACTAGCATCCACTTGTTCTAACTTCCTTTGCTTTATTTCGTAGCGCAATCTTCAAAAAAAATTTCACGCAAAGAGAAAACTTTTGAATTACTTAATTAGGGGTTTTCCTAAAAGAATCATTAATTAGAATTAAAGATCGAAAGCTTGAGAGAATTAGAATCCAATCTGATAGAGACCTTCGAATCTTATAGAACATAAAAATCACATAACAATACATGTAAATTAAGGGTAGGTCGAAAACTGGCAATGTGGCATTTCCTATGGAAACAGTCATTTGGAATATTAAAAAGGCTTTTTCAATGCCAAAAAAAAAGAGGAATTTTGGTATTTAACTTTTGGCATAAAGTTGAAAGTAAAATGCACAACGAAAATGTGCACGATAATTCAGTTCCTTAGCAACAAAGAATTGAGAAAAATGTTGTTTTAATTAATATTAATTGTTCATTAATGTAAATTATTGTTAACTATTTATTATGGAATTTCTGTGGGATTTAATTAAAAAAAAAAAAAATTCAATGTTTGTCAACTTGTTCAACTTCATCCATGATCCATGTGCACGTGAGCGTGTCGATTTTTCAACATGCAAATTAGATTTTTATCAAATGTCTTTATTAATGAGTGGAGTCTTTACCTAATCTAATATTATATTAAAATAGTATTTATATTGAATCTTAAGAAAATGAATCATTCAAGACTTAACTAGAGATGTAAACCAATCGACATGACCCTCTCCTTTGTAGGCCATACCCAGCCCATAGTTTGCACGTTTTTCTTTTTCGAAAAAAACGTAGTCTCGAGTGATTCGACCACACTGAAAATGAGAACCTCTATAACAAGACTTGACACGACTTGATTGTAGCGGTGACCCATGCCCAAGTGTGCTGGGTCACATTAGCTCGAGCTGCGGGGTACATTTTAATTGTTTAAACATAACAATTAATCCGTTTGATTAATCAACAAAATTCATAATTGCTTTTAATTTGTCATAATGCAAACAAAGTCAAAAAAGAGTGATTCATATAATTCACAAATCATTACATGTTTACGTATGTATCCATCAACCCACATATGGTCAAATTTAAAATTGATTGGGGACCTAACCATTTGCTTTTTTTATTTACCTTTTTTGGCTTATCTCTTTGAGATGTCGCAGAAGAGGCCCTTCGATATTATTTAAATTTGATTCTAGTATCGACATGTTTCAATTTCTAAGGATATAAATGGATGTTTTTGTTGACCAGGTTTTCTAAAGTGCTTTTACAACTTTTGACCAGATGTTGAGGAAATTTATAAGGATATAAATGGGTCTTTTTTTTTTTTTTTAAACGTCGCGAAATAATTAGGCCGACTCACATTCAAAGGAATGAGTTTACCGTATAATCAAGCTCTTTAGAATAAAAAATGTTGCCTAGATTTTTGATGTGGATTTAGCCATTTTTATAGAATTTTTTGCTCACCTACTGACAGATGCGGTGTTGACAATAGATTATTATGTACAAAAATTAACTATTTTTTAAACAGTTCAACGACATTACATTCTATCTAGGAAGTGGGCAAATAATTATGTACACAAAGTGTGATTGTTTTGATATTATGTCACTACGATTGAAAGAAAACCAAAGATCCTTGACAACAAATGAAATAGGTAAGAAAAGCAAATTCTCCATGCTCAACAAGAAGCAATCATGTTTAAATTAGCCATGATCCAAGTTTAAATTTGAGCGATTGGCATGCACCGGTCGAGTGCACTAATGGCAAGTCTATTCAATACATTAACACGTTTTTCACACGTCTATTCAATATATTATAATCCTGTTTAAGTTTCATTTTAATGTGATTCTGGAAGAAAACGTATTTTGGAATAGTGATTTTTTTGGAGAATACGTGATTAAAAGATAGAAAATATTTTGGATTTACGTGTAATATTATTTTATGAAACAATGCATAGTTGAAAAAATGAATTTTTGAAAATAATGGAAACCCAAACAATGGATATATATAATTTCGAAGTGTTGTAAAAAAATAAATTATTTATAAAAAAAATATTTAAGTGCGTGGCATAATGATTTCAAGAAGCACGATGGACACTAAGGAGAGTAGAAATGTTGGAATAAAGTGTGATGAATGGATAGATTATATTCTCCAAATAAACCCAGAGATGTATAACCAACTTTTATTTGGTGGGACCGTTTAAAGGGTAATCATTTCAAACCAAAGAGCAGCTTCAATTAGTCTTTCATCATGAAGAAAATGGATTTAGTGGTCACTCGAGATGTACATGACATTTTAACGGTGTAAAGACTATAGTTTAATAGAATTGATGAGTTTCGTGGACTTTGTAATTAAAAATGCATGTTACATTCCAGCCTTCCCTTTTCATTTCATAACCTATGTGAAAGAGAATATAATTGTCGAAAATATCTGAACGAGTTGTTCATTGTTCAATAATTCTTGTGTGGACAGCTCATACCTCGGTGGAGTGAAACTAAGGGTCCAATAGAGTTCACAATCTCATCT
>CAIGRN010122445.1:0-26178 GCA_903798345.1 Fraxinus anomala | reverse complement strand
ACTCGAGTTATTAAGTCCGTTGGGGATCTCAAAATTTGGTACCCTTTGGTCTAAACAACCGGGGAGCTATCGACCTAAATCTCGCTACAAGGGTCAAGAAGAAAGCTTAAAGAGGTGAGGTCAATTAAGAGCTTTAATTGAAAAAAATTGATTTGGTGCAATTGTTTTCGATATTTTGGTTTAGATAACTAGTGAGTTTGAATTATTTAGTATAAGTTTAAGGGCTTATTTGGTAGAGATTAAAAACCAATTAAAATTGAAAATATAGCCGTTATTGGGTCTCACTCGTCTAATAAAAGTCAACAATAACGACTAATTTTTCAATTTTAATCCAATTTTAATCTCTACCAAACACACTCTAAATGTTAAAGCACTCATCTAGTGGAAAATCATCATGTGGATAGATTTTTGACATTGACGGTTAGACCCAACCAAACTAAAAATTTAAAAAAAAAAAAAAAAAAAAAAAAAAGAGTGAATTGAAAGCAACCTTTAGATTTACACCTGGGAAAAGAAAAGAATTATCTATTTGAGGAGTGTAAATCTCACGGGCAAGAAATGACATATTTAATAATTTTTTTCTAATTTTCGTCTTGATAATTTTTTCTAATTTAGATGATGAGTGAAAGTGGCTATGCATCCACATACCGATCGAACATTGGATAAGCTAAAAATATTTTTGTTAACATTACTTGGAGCATATTTGTGAATTGATTATACAATTTTACACTCATAGATATTTTTGGCAGGCTAGCTAATGTGTTGGTCATTATCACATGTTGATTGATTGTGTTATAGATAATCTTGTTCGGGACGAGCAAGAGTTTAAATTTGGGGGTATTTGATAAGTGTATTTTTTCACACTTATTTAATATCTAAATATGCCTTTTATTGATAAAATGAATGAAATTCTATTCACAATTACGTAATATTTGCTTTTGTAGGCAAAAAATCACCCAATGAAAAAGAACAAGACAAAATGAGAAAAAAAAAAAGGACAAAAAGTGTACAAAATTGTGAATGTGGGGACCAAAGTGAGCAAAGCAAAAAGTTGAAAGATCTTGGATGCAATTTATGAAGGGTATAATTGATATAAAAGTCAAACTTTGAGAATCAAATTGTACAAGATCAAAGTTGAGGGACTTGCGTGCAATTCTCTAGAGACTTGGCTGCAAAATTAAAACCAAAAATTTGGTTTTGCGCAGAAACTTGGCGCCTAGGCGCCACTGTAGCAGTCCTTAAGCGCACTGTAGCAATTGGGGGCCCTTTTTGTCAATCTCTCGAAACTTCAGGGACTTTAGGTTGCAATATTCATTAAGTTTTGACTTCAAACCTCAAATTGGTCTTCTGCTAGGCTACTTCCTTTCTGCTTCCCGCCGCTAGTTCCTTTCACTTTCATTTTCATTTTCATTTTCTCTTTTTTTTTTTCCTTTGATTTTACTTGATATTTTAGAGATACAATCTAGAGCACAAGGAGATTCAATCAAATATTTGGAGAAGTATTTGAGAAAATCAAAGCCAAACTAAAAAAAGTGAGGGTTTTATCTATACTTTGTATTTTCTCATTTATTTTGCCATTTTTATAATGAGTATTATGCATATTCTCCTTTGCTATCAAATGTATAAAATGAGCTAATTGATTGTGTTGAGATTTGTGGTATTAGTTTAACCTACCTTTTAATTAATTTTAATATTTGCTCTTTAGTGCTATGTTATTTATTTTCATGTGTTTCTACTATTATATTTCATGCATTTTCATTTATATGGTCAATAGATGATCGTGTTTAGTGATTTGTATATCGTTCGAGAGATGATTGTACATTTTAAACCAAAGAGTAGAAACCCTAGGTTTAGCCCTAGGTGACCCAACGAGTTATTTTCACAAATATTGAATGCGGTTGTTTGGTAATAATCGACATATAGATATAGTATGTTAAATCAATCAATTAGGGTTAATTTCACTCGAGATAGGTAATTAACTAAAATTGGAAGATCGAGTCTAACATAGTAAATGAGTAATTCGTTAATTGACTTGTAGAGAAATTAATTAGGTGACGGTTAAATGAAACCATGAATCTCAACCACGTTTTCCTTCCAAAAATCTCAAGTGTTCATATTTTCTTATTTCATAGATTTTAGTTAATTTTTCTTATTTTTCAAAATCAAATTTTATTGTGTATTTGTTTTTATTGTTAAAATTAAATTGATTAAAGTTGTATAATCGAAAGTAAACATTTCTCGTGGGATCGACAACCCGAACTCAAAAAGTTCACTTTATTACTTAAATACGACCAGTGCACTAGTGGTATATAATTTTAGTGAACAATTTCTTTTTATTTTGTGTTCGAGTGTGCTGATGATTTGTGTGTCTTGTGGAATGCCAAGCTCGCGTTTTTAATACGGTTTCACCGCGAGCTTGTTACTTGACCATGTTACGGTCAATAAGTTCGAGTTTTAAATACGGTTAGACCTCGAACTTGTTATTTGACCAAGTTATGGCAAGTAAGTTCAAGTTTTTAATACGATTGGACCTCGAGCTCATTACTTGACCAAGTTATGGTCAGTGTGTTTGAGTTTTTAATACGATTGGACCTCGAGCTTGTTACTTGACCAAGTTATGGTCAATAAGTTTGAGTTTGGTGTGCCTAATGAGCTTGAGAGTTTTGCTCGACCATGTTTTGGTCACGGTTGCTTGGGTTTCAAATAATTAGCTCGAGCGTTGGACTTGCCACGTTTTTGGGCAATGAGTAGCTTGAGCATTTCTTTTAGCCAAGTTTTGGTCAAATGAACTCGAGTCAAATGAGCTAGAGTTCTGTGTAGTAATTAGCTCGAGCATTTCTCTTGACCAAGTTTTGGTTAAATGAGCTCGAGTTATGTGTAGCAATTAGCTCTAGCATTTAGCTTTGTAATAAGGTCGAGGTTTTTTTTTGGCATATTGTTTACATAAGTCGGGGTACTAAGATTGAGTATAATTTTAGAGTGCCAGTTGCATGCGCGGAGCATGGCTTTACGCTGGTTTAATGTGTTAACTTCATGCACGGAGCACGACCTTACGCTAGTTTAATGTGTTAGCTGCATGCGCGGAGCACGACTTTACGCTATTTTAATGTATTAGCTGCATGCGCGGAGTACGACCTTACGCTAGTTTGTTTGGGACGAGTTTCGTATTATTGAAATGAATTTCAAATAATGAAAGAATAAAACACACATAGGCCATAACTGAAGACTGAACTGTTTGAGGGCATGCAAGTATGAAATAGAAAACCAATCAACCTAGGTACCTAGTTGCCTGACCAGATACTACTTGTAATAAATTTTCAAGTTCTCAGCGTTCCATGACCTTGGAAGTGGTCTTCCCGAAGTATCCTTCAAGCTATATGCACCACCTCTCAATTTTCGTATAACTTCGAAAGGCCCTTCCTACACTGGTCCTGGTTTCCCTAAAGGATGTCCGGCAGCTGCTGCTCACCTAAGGACCAAATCACCAACTCTGAACCTTATTGTCTTTACCTTGGCATTGAAGTGCTTTGTTGTTTTATTTTGATAACTTGTGGTCCCCAGCGAGGTTTGTTCTCGAACTTCCTTAAGCAAATCAAGGTGTTCAGTAGTTTATCCCTCAATGTGGAGCTCGATTATTCTCTATGTTGGGAAGCCGACCTCAATCGGTATCATGGCCTCCATGCTAAAAGTTAGCATGAAAGGGGTCTCACCAGTTGCTGTCTTATGAGAAGTTCTGTATGTGCAAAATATGGCGGGCAGTTCCTCGAGCCAGCTTCCTTTGGCATCACCAATCCTTGTTCGAAGGTCTTGTAATATGATGCGGTTAGTTACTTCTGCGAGACCGTTACTCTGAGGATGTGAGACTGAAGTCAGGCGATGGTCAATCTCGAGGATCGTGCAAAAGTTTTTGAATTGAGAATTATCAAATTGTCTTCCGTTGTCTGTTATCAAAACCTTCAGTATCCCGAACCTACACACAACGGACTTCCAGATGAATTATCTGAGCTTGGGTTCTGAGATGATNCGAACCTACACACAACGGACTTCCAGATGAATTATCTGAGCTTGGGTTCTGAGATGATTGCCAAGGGCTCAGCTTCTACCCACTTAGTGAAGTACTTTACCGTTACAACAACAAATTTCACTTGACCTTTTGCCAAAGGAAAAGGTCCAAGGATGTCCACTCCCCATTGCTTAAAAGGGGCAGCACATGGGATGGAAGTTAGTTTTTCAGCGTGAGTATGTATCATATTGTCGAACCTCTGGCATTTGTCACACCTCCTTACATAGTCCGATGCATCATTCTTCATGTTAGGCCAATAATATCTATATATTATGAGTTTGTAGGCGAGCGCAAAGGCTCCTTGTAGACTCAAAGGGTTTGAGACATCTGAGGTAGGGTAGAGTAAAACTCTCGCGAAACAAGACTCAACCAATAATGCAGTACCTTGATGCTCTAGTTTTGATGTTTCTTGCTTCCCTGAGGTTAGATGGTAGGTTTCCACTATTCAAGTACTCCAATATTGGATCCATTCAAGAGGGCTCATGATCAATGTCCATGACGCTCGTCTTCTGATTTATGCTAGGCTTGGTCACCATCTTAATGTGTACTATTATGTCCATCCATCTATCCCCATGAACATCAGTGTAGATAGTACGTCTGCCTTCTCATTGTTAACTCTAGAAATTTTAACGATTTCGCAACTTCTAAATCGTCTTCGAAGATCTTACACCTTTTAAGCAGTACATGCTCATTTTCTCATCTTTTCTCTCAAAAATACTTTCGATCTGACCAACCACAAGTTCTGAGTTGCTAAAGACTTTGACGTGCTCAAGCTCAAAGTTGCATGCCAGTTCTAGAGCTAGAATGACAGCTTCATACTCTACCTCATTATTGGTTGCCTCAAATTCAAACCTGAGCACGCATTGGATCTCGGTAGTCCTATTCAAGTTAGTGATGATAACTCCAGTACCCGATCCCCGAACTATTAGATGCTCCATCTACGAAGATTTCCCAAATCTCCAAGGTCTTACTTGGGTCCCTCTCATGTGGCCCCCGAGGCCTAGGGGTTAGTTCTGCAATGAAGTCAGTTAGGACTTGCGCTTTATAGCAGGTCGTGGCATGAACTCTATATCAAATTCGTCAAGCTCGATCGCCCATTTAAGTAGTCTTCTCGAGACATCTGGTTTTTGAAGTATGTGTCTAAGTGGTTGATTAGTGAGCACAACAATGGGATGTGCTTGAAAATATTGACGTAGTTTTAGGGCAGCTATAACCAAGGCAAGTGCAAGCTGTTCAGCCAATGTGTACCGAGTTTCTACATCCAGAAGTACTTTACTCATATAGTAGATAGGTCGCTGGACCTTTCCAATTTCTTTCACCAACACCCCACTTACCGCATTCTCGAAAACAGCCAAGTATAATAACAACGTATCACCGAGTTTCGGCTTGGTGAGAACTGGAGGTACTGTTAATGTCCGCTTCAGTTCTTGAAAGGCTAAATTACACTCTTCATTCCAGTCAAAACTCTGATTACCCCTTAGAACTTTGAAAATGGGGAAGCACTTGTCTACTGCTCGGGATACAAACCTATTCAAAGTCGCTACCCGACCTGTTAATTTTTGAATGTCTTTCTTGCAACTTGGGGGCTCCATAGATATCAAGGCTTGGATCTTGTCAGGGTTGGCCTCTATCCCTCTGTGTGATCATGAATCCTAAGAACTTGCCAGAAGCCACTCCAAATGCACATTTAGTAAAGTTCAACTTCATCTTGTACCTCCGCAGTGTAGCGAAGACCTCTTCAAGGTCATAGATATGACTATCCACTTGCTTGCTTTTAACGACCATGTTATCCACGTATGCCTCGATGTTCTTCCCTATCAAATTGGCAAAGACCTTATTGACAAGTCTTTGATATGTAGCTCCTACATTCTTCAAACCGAATGGCATGACTCTATAACAGTAAATGGCTGAATCGACCATAAATGAGGTCTTCTCCTTATCCTCTTCTGACATAAGAATCAAATGATACCCGGAAAAAGCATCCATGAAACTGCATAACTTATGACATGAGGTGCTATCCACAGGATTATCGATTCGAGATGTGGGGATAGTTGTCTTTAGGGTATGATTTGTTCAGATTTGTGAAGTTAATGCAAACTTGCCACTTCCCATTAGTTTTTTTGACAAGGACAATGTTGGCGAGCCAATCAGAATACTGGACTTTCCGAATAAATTTCATGATAATGAGCTTAGCAATTTTCTCTCGTATGACTTCCTGTAGTTCTGGCACAAACTATCTCCTCAACTTCACCGGTCTTGCATCTGAGTTTATGTTAAGTCTGTGTACTGCAACTTCAAGGTCAATCCTAGGCATATCCTCGACATTCCAAGCGAACACACCGATATTTCGGGACAGACAACTGATAAGTTTGGCCATTGTCGTAGTATCAAGATCTCAACCAATGGTAAATTTTCTTTGTAGTTGTTATTCGAAATGTAATGATTTCGAACTCGTCAAATTTGCACTGAAACGATATGGATGTCGTTACATTATTTCGTGACTTTGAAACTACAAAGAAAAGGTCGGTGAAATAGTGTGTATTTAATACTGAAACAATATGTAAATCATTTTGTGTTTCAGGAACGATTTCAATATCATTATGTTAATCGGTGCAATTTTGGTATCGAAACGACATCTATATCGTTTTGTGACACATGAACGATATCAATGTCCTTGTAGTTTTTTCAAGAAAGCAGTGTGTATTTGATGCTGAAATGATATCTAAATCCTATTATGTTTCATGAACGATTTCAATATCGTTTTTTGAATTATTGCATTTTCGTACTTGAACAACATTATATACTTTGTGCCACAGGAACGAAGATCATTTCGTTATGTTAATATGCATTATATTAACGCCCTGGACGTGTACAATATGTAAATTTGAAAGATATAAAAAAGCAAAAGAATATGTAAATTTCAATTATATTTAATATCCATAATCATTACAGTTGCAAATGCACTAACTAGGAGCTAGGCAACATTCTAGAAATATGTACATATATAGGAATAGCAACTACTACACCAAAAAGAACAAGGTCCAGCCACAAAATGTTATCAAAATATCAATACATATATCAAAACACAATCTAAGGCTCGAAGTTCCAAGCCAACAATTCTGCAGCCAATTTCTTCCGCTATATTGGTACGTAATCCAATCGAATTGCATTTACGTCCATATTCGCTTGCAAAAATTCTATGTATTTCAGTGTAAATATCCCACAGTCAGTCTATGAAATAGTTGTGTAGTTATTGTATCAACTTTAAACAATTAAAATAATTTAGTAATACTAATTATGAAATTAGTCAATCTTACACATTCAATTGTTGGGGAACATCTATTTCACAAATTTTAACTTTTCTATGCTATAGTTGTCATCACTTGTACCGTGAAATTTGATCAGTAACGGAATAACCTCCTATAGAGGCAGAATGTAAGCTTCCAAAACTGCCCTACTAATGTGACCCTTCAGACTATCGAACATAAAAATTGTTTGTTCCTCCAAGTCGATTTGAACTGTCAACCAATGGTTGTTGGTACAGCAAGGAATATACAAATATCTACAGTCCTTCAAAGGTTTACCAAGCTCCGGAGTAGTCTCTCTCATGTAATTGATCAAACTCTTACTAAAATTGAGCTTTTTACTCGGTTGCAACTGGTCATGTGCATTGACAACAAATTGATAGAAGTAAGTATTCAATATGCAACAATCTTGTTGGAATAAGTTAGAAAATTTGAAAGTCCTTTCTCGTATCTGGTGTAGGGCCTCGTTCATAATTTGCACAAACGAATTAGTTAATACAAACTGAAATCTTGTGTAACATTGTCGTAAAATCATTAAAATTGTATTACTTACAGTGCCAGTAATCCAACCATCCTTATTCAAAAGGTCGATTAAATTTTTTTGCTTAAATATCGTAAAAGCACAAAGGTATAATTTCACTGCACATATAACAACATACACAGTTATATTTATGTAATAATATCATTACTTTCACATGTACTTCCAACTATGTGTAATAATTCGAAAGCTGCAGTTTTCATCCATTTGTGAATAGCTTTAACCTTCCCATAATCCACTTCTCGATAAGGATCATATACATTGATATCCAACAACTTTCTCCTCTTTGTCGGGTCCGTGAAGGGAGAACACAATAAGTGTGCTTTTCTCTTTGGACGACACCCTCGTCCTTTTGGTGAATCACATCCTACCTCCTTGATTTGTATACTATCGCCTATATGTTGTAGGTACCAACAATTAGAAATCTAGAATTTGTTTAATTTGGAGGTAATCAATTTATTTTTTACATACCGTGAGTGGATTCATTCGCATCTACCTCATGTTTCTCAGGCGTCACAAAATCAGCAATATATTTCTCTACGTTGGGATGCTCCTCATCTACCATTGTTTCTTTTTCAACACCTTTCTTTGACCAGTTTTTCCTTTTCTTGCTCCTCCGTATTATCCCTAGATCTAACCTTGGCTCCTTTCCCTTCTACATTCTTATCTCTGACCACATCTTCTAACTTTCCGTCCTTCTCAAACTCTTCGACCTTTCTTTCATTTGCAGGCACGTCCGTCACATCATCAAATCCAGCATCTTTTTTTCCAACCCACCATTTTGTTCATATTCTAGTACATAAGTTGTGCTACTAGTGGCACCATCAAATCCACTTGTCGCTGAATGGAATCGACCCACCACAGCCAATTCAAATAACTTGTCTACCTTTTTCTCCATCGATCAAGTCGAGTTGATATGACTGCTTGTAGCCTTCTCTCAAGTTTTTCCATTTCCATTCTCAATAAATTTGCTATGTTGATCTCATGAGACATCGATGGTGGTTTCTAGGATAGTTTTGGTAGAATGTATGATGTGGATTGGCATCAAGCTCAGCCTCATTTCCTTCGGAATGGTGTGAAGCACTCTCATCTTCTCTCATGATCAGTGTCAACTCTTTCCAATATACCTCATCGAGTTCGAGTTCGGTAGGAATCAATTTAGAATGAACCTCCAACTGCAAATATTAAATCGTGCAAATCATTAATCATTCGCTAAACTAATTCCACAATTTATTCCATTAAACTTTTAAAAAATGGCAATTTACCTCTTTCGATTTCAGCACGTTATCAATGGCGGTAGACGCTAACCTCTTCGGCATTTCCCAAGCGACCATTCTTGGAATTGCATCCGGATATTTCGTAGCAAACTTCATTCCCAATGTTGGAATCGCCTCGAATGCCCAAATCTATTGTAAAACAAACATTATCTCACGATACAAATTTATATATAAAAAATAATACAAGTCAAATGTATTGTTTGATCATACCATTATAGCGAGGGGAAAGCCGTGTAACGAATACCGACAACGTGACTCTCCTCCGACATCCAAAATTTTCAATTTACCTTCCATTTCACGTTTGAATACATTCATCGTGTATTCAAATGAAAACTTTCCCCATGGATACTTCTCAAACTTGTCCAGATCATCCACCAAGTCCAACCACCATAAATTGATAAAGGTGTTTTCCTCCGTGACCCACAAGACTTACGCCAAGATTACAATCAATCCCAACTTATACTTATCCCACTTTCTTTTCTTGCAACATACAAATTTGTAAGCATCTCCCTTCGTAATCTTCCTCACACTTTTCTTAAAAATATTCTTTCACGATCAGACATTCCTCCCCCAAAGTCTTATCTACATTGTTATCATTACCCACATTTAAGCCCGTCACCAAAACAAATTCTTCCAATCCAAAGCTTGCTTTTTTGTCTCCTATCTTAAACCATACTTCTTCTTTTTTGCTGGTCTTCATCTTTCGCAATAATAATTAATGTATAACCCGTGAAACCAGCCTAAAATCCCTCAATCTAAGAAGAGATCCGAAGTAGCTCTCGCGAAGCTTTTTTTTTTTTTTTTTGGTAATTTGCATCTAGTTTCTTATAAACATATTGTACTACCTGCAGTCTACATCTTGTTGTAATTGTAACGTCAACTTCAATCTTCTCCATAGCTACATGTACAAATATTAGAACTGATGACAATAAAGTACATACAAACAAAATGCATAAGCTATATAAACTAAGTTGAGCATACAACTTTTCGATAAGATAAAATAAATTTTGTACAGATTGCAAACATTGTAGTACTTCACAACAAAACATTTGAACTCATTCCCTCATTCAAAACATATCCAATTAATACATATGCAACTAATTAACTTTCTATCAAAACATTTGTGTAGATTTAAGACATTATATTTTGGAAAATATCCCAACAATAAAGAGGGAAAATAGAATATAGATATAAAAGAATCAAATAACATTGAAACTACCTTAGGCCCAAGTGGTCATGGGAAGTTTGTAACTTTTGCTTATAGTTCTTGTTAAATTAGCATATCACTTATTGTGTTCTAATTCTAAATGTAAAACTAGAAACAAACAGTGGTGCAAGCGAAAAAACAGAATCAAGAAGAATGAACAACAAGAGCCAACCGGATGTGAATTGAAACAACTCAAGTGGGTAAACATGAGGTTAAATGCTCGTCCCAAAGTACAAAAACTATTCAGCTATCTAGTTCTCATTCCGAAAAGAATTTATTATAGCTTCATTTTGTTTTGTATTCAATTCACCAATATATCATCCGGCTATTATCCTATCTTAGAATAAAGTAAGCAACCAAGATGCAATTGATACCAGCCAATAACAAACTAAAGTACAAGATAGAGGAAAAATGTAGACAAGAGTAAAATGGAAAAGCAGAAGAGACTGTCATCGATTGAGCACTATGCCTAGAGGTTTTTATCACACAGCTTTTCATCACTGCAGTTACCAGCATCAACTAATAGCTTGATTATCATTGACCTAAATATTGAGGAAACGACTAGATCTAGATACATGTGTAGTTATATTTTATAAAAGTTGATAATTCATGAATCATTGGCTACTATATATTTGATGTAGAAGAATGAAAAGGTTTGTAATTTAGATTTGATCGCAATACAAGTTATATTTAACACTTCATAAAAAATTTCATCGACCAAAGGAGAAGAACTTAAAAGTTTCCTTCACAATCCTGGTTTTTTGGCAGAAACTTTCTTAGGTTTTTCAAAATTCTACCAAAAAAAAAAAAAACCAATACAGACTTATCTCAAGAAAATGCTTGGAGGCTTCCACTATTAGCACTGACCTATCATATACATCAAGACAGCCATGCACATAGGCTTTACCAGTTTCAGCTTCAGTAGACGAAATGAGTCCAACGAGTCACTGAGAAAATGGAGATGGAGATAGAGTTTGTGGTACAACTCTCGATGGTGAGAAATGGCGATGGAGATAGAGTTTGTGAGAAATGGAGACACATAGGGTTTTATTGATGACTGGAACTCTAATTTGGGGAAAGAATTGGACCCATTCATTCTTTAATTTGGGAAAAATTGAAAGGTTAAAATTGTTCATTCACATTTTTAAATGTTTACATTTTATTTTATTTTTGATAATTTGGTTAAAGGCTTTTTACACCAATACAATTTCTAGCACAGCCATCTCAGCTAATTCCCCAAGAGAATGTGATGCGCTTTCAATCTATGTTCAAAATGCCTAAATGGATTAATGCTCTCTCTGAACCGTAGCAGTGGAAATTAATTCAAAATTCAATTTTGGTTTCTCAAGAACCCTAATATGTTGATGTCGATCGTCTGCATCGATGGGGTGGGTGATTGTCGTCGGTGCAGTGGGCTTGATAGGCTTTGATTTGGTTTTTATGAGGATGAGGGGGAGGGGTGGGTTGAAAAGAAGAAAGCCTGAGCATTTCCACGTTTTAATTTTAATTTTATTCTTTTTTATTTAATTTGTTAAAATTATTTTATGGTAATATTATAAAGTTACTATTTTGTCATTATCAAATTTGGTTAAAATCAAAAATTTTGGTCAATTAACAGTCAAATAAAATGTTTCCATTCAAATAGATCCCAACTACTAATTTATGAAAAGTTAGGAGCATTCTTTGGCACAAATTAAAGGTTATGGTAAAATCTGCGGAAAAAAAAAGTCAGGAATAGCTATTGCAATTTTCTCAATTATTTTTATGTTTAGATTAAATTGATTTTTAATTTATTTGCTTGACTTTGTAGATTGTATTTCTTTTTCACTTTTTTTTTTAAAATTGAACTGATTTTCAATTTATTGATATTTATTTCTTTGATTTTTTTTAAAATTGAAGTAACAAAGTTATGAGTTTCGAGAAATGTAGAATTATGGGATAATAACCAAGATGGTCACGTTTTCACTGGATCATTGAACAATAAAAATCATCCCGTTATTAACTAAATTTTGCAAAATGCTATCTCATTTATCACTGACTGAACTTCCGTTAAAAAAATTAACGATGATGACATGGACGTCAAATCACTAAAGTGCTACACAAGTGGAAAAGTGTTACTCCTACACACGTTTTCATTTTAGAAAAATATAATACCATTTCAAATTAACCGACCAATATCCCATCTCTAGAAGAAAATCTCCAATTTATCTCATTCTAAACCGTCGTGAAGAACATCCCAAATCCAAATAGCCAAATCGGAATTTCAGTCTCCCAAACCAAACTTCTAAATTGTAGGAAGCCCAACCCAACATCCAGCAACACGAAATCGTGCTTCAATCCTCGAAATTGATTACACCCAAAAACTTTAATCGCGGTTGTGCTTCAATCAAGTGGTTGCAATTGAAATTGAACAAGATGGTCGGGAGCTGCTTGTTTTATGTGATCTTTGTACTGAGGTTGAGGGGTTGTGTCGGGATCAAGAACTGTGTTTTGAAGGAATGTGGCAACTACTGGGATTGAATGCAACCTGGATAAAACAATTGATTGAAGCACGACCGTGATTGAAGTTTTTGGGTATAATCGATTTTGAGGACTGAAGTATGATTCCATGTTGTTGGACGTGAGGTTGAGCTTCCTTCAACTGGAATTCTGGTTTGAGACTAGAATTTCGATTTGACTATCTGGATTTGGGACCTTCTTCGCAAGGGTTTGGAATGAGATGAATTAGGGAATTTCTTCTTCTTTTTTTAAATGAAAACGTGTTAAGTATTAACACTTTTCCACGTGTAGCATTTTAATGTTTTGGCGTCCACATCATCATTTTTGTTAATTTTTTGAACGGAAGTTCAAACAGTGGGATAGCATTTTGCAAATTTTAGTGACTAACGAGATGATTTTTATAGTTTAGTGACCTAATGAAAACCTTTTGCGAAGTTCGGTGACCATCTGAGCTATTATCCCTAGAATTATATTAAAATCTTATATACGTAGAATTCTATTCAAATCTTACAGTCTAATGTATAAGATTGCATACTCTAGTAATTTTAAAGATCAGCAATGATGAATTAATCTAATTATTCTGCCACTACGCGATACTGTTTTACAAAATTTAAATCCCCCAGTATGACTAAGAAGAACTCATTCCCACATTTCCTATAAATGCTTTCGGCTTGACATCCTTTCAGAAAACAAATATAGTGGCAATAATAATCTAGATAGTGCAATCTCCAGTTTGATCTTGTGTCTTGCGATTCCCCTCCATGATTTTTTGAAGTTCTTTCTCACTGGCTGTTATCAGACGTTTGACAGAGTCGAAGGTGGTAAGCCTTATGCTGCGAAGAAAATGGAGAAGGAATTAGAATCCACAGAAAATCTTAACTGTATACGTTGAAAGAACCTTTAAGCTGAAATAAAAGAATTCCAATAAGAGGGAATAGGAAAATATATACAGAGGATGCAAAATTAAGAGAGAAAACCTGCTGTTCGGGAGAGTTTTTAATGCATTCGGCACGAAACCCCTATATAATCCTAGCCAGCCATCACGAGCCACAATACCTAAATTGCATTGTTTAGTGAATGATTAGCAACTTCAAGCTGGAAACTCCAATATTGCAATTTCATTTAATTGCATTACATTTCGAATCACTTGTGAGTATATATAACTAACAAGACGTGGATGGAATGACAAAACCGTAATAGTATCATTATCTCCAACTGCCTATGTGCTGATCTGATGCAAGTTGCAGTGATAGTGTATAAGAGTGCGTGTTTATTACTATATTGTGCAGGTGCACCTGTGATTTAAGAAATTTTATCCCACTTTTACATAAATTTCAGTCACTGCTCAATTACCCTTTACACAGAATTATATTCTTCCATTTGAAATCAGTGATATAACACTAGTCTATTTTCATACCTTGTATCTATAGCTTTATTTTTACCATTTTCAACTTTTTCTTGTTCCACTTCGAAAAACATGAAACGGATGAACTAGTTAATTGACTTAGTATTATATTACCCGGAATCGCATCCAAAATTGTCTTGTAAGGTGTACCCCTCATTTGCATTTGTCGTCTAACTGTGTCCAGAGGATAGCATGTGAGTGTGGCTATTGTGGCTGAGATCAAGGCTGTTGCCATGGATGTTTCAGTCCTATTTTGATATTTCTCAGGCAGAGCCTTCTTCACCCTGGCATTCGGAACAGATTCTGAGTTAGAGATAATTTGGACTTAGAGCATGTTTGGCTAAACTTAAAAAGTTCACCTAAAAGTAAATAAGTGTTAAAATAAATAGTTTTTTATTGGTCAATGTTAGAAATGAGTTACTTATTTTGTAAGGGTTACATATTTGGAAACAAACTTTTACTTCTTTTAAAGCTTAGCCAAACGTCAACCTAAAAAGCAGTTAGCTGGGAGAATTGCTAAAAGAGTAGTCTCACAAGTCAAAAACGCAAAAATTGACTGCAATATAAGGTGCGATTCCAATAAGAGAAGGTCCTAAACCATTATAAAAGGACACAACTCCTTCCTCTCTCAACATGTTCAAGGCCACCTGAGAAGAACAAATAGAACTCAGCATCAACATAGAAAGACCTTGTTCTACGAATTACATAAAACAAATAGCTTTACCTCTGACATTGTTTTATATCCAGGTTCAACAGCCAATCTTAACCTAAGGATATCTAGAGGATAAGTAACCTACAAAAATAAATAATCAGAAGATATTAGAACTTGTTGAAAGTAAATAAACTAGGTTTTTGTGCGTGTTTGTGCTAACGGAGAAATGGAGAGATCCTGAATAACGTTGTGGATATCAAATTCTTGCTTTGTTTTTGCAAGAAGTTCCCATGTGCCTCTAGCTTCACCCAAATACTTAGTACTAATTGAAAAACTCCCACCATTAAGACACGCTATGAAAAACACATTAGCATGGAGGCCACAGACTAAGAGAAATCTAATAAGAACAAGTTTTTAGTCTGTCCATTTCTTTTGTAACTTACAAAAGTTGAAGTCATGCCAGCACAAGCACCTGCTGCCAATCTTCCAATTACCGAAAGATCTCCGTCCTTTCCTCGAAAAAGTTTCTGGAAAATGAAACAGCAATTTTGTCATATAATTGCAAATGTAATATGATTCTAACTTCTTCCAGAAGACAGTTTCACCATCACCTTGTATGTTTCATAGGCAAAAAGCTGTGCCGCGCTATACGGTATGATCCGTATCACCTAGAGTATTAAAATGAAAAAAAAAAAAAGGTTATCAACAGTTTCAGACCAATGAACTATATAAACATGTCAAAATCATTGAATGACTGCAGAAAGAAGCTTTTGACACTTTGAGGAAAAAAAAAAAGGGAACTACATACCTGGGGAAGGTTTCCTTTCCAGTACCCCTTAATTCCTTCCTCCTTCCCAATTAACGTGAAGGCCTAACAAATTTGAAAGGTTACGGTATGGAATCATTGTATAATATATGGTGAAAAATATAGAAGCATCAGTGTGTGAACTGTGGATGAATAAAAGTACTACAGTGATAAAAAGCTGTTGATGAAGTACAGAAAAGAGAAGGTATCACTAAACTAAAAAATTCGGAAAAATATCCAAGAAGAAAAAGAAGTTATATGCTTAAAGATAATGGAGAATGGCTGAATGCTCAGATAATTGCGTATTACTCAGGCTCCACATACAAAAAGGACAATGCAACTGCATCTGCACCTGTGGCTGTGGCTGGGACTGTGGTAGTGATCATACAAACTAATAAAAAAGGCTATTGATAAAATATTGAACTAACACATTACAACCAGGAAAAGAAATATGACAGCTAATGACTCGTGAGCAGTTGGGTTTAAGCATCTGAAATATATGCATATGAACATTGTGCTTTTCTTAAGGAGTTATATGACGAGTCAACCCTTTGCAGCTCAGCGCCAGTCGACTCCAGACTTCTAGATCTTGTCCAGCTTAGCTAGTTTCTTTAACCACAATTTATGGATAATTAGAACTGTTTCAGTTAATTATGTAAAGTAACAACTAGTCGACTTATTGAAACCATAAGCTCGGATCAATAGTCTCAAGATCACGTACAGCGCAATCACTTTCCAGCTGGTTTAGTCTGCTATGCATGGAAGCTTTAGCTTTAGAGGTTCCTCAAATCGGGAATCTTGCATCTTTTCTTTCTCGCAACTTTTCTTCATATTGTTTCCCAAGCACTGGTACTCTGTTTTTCTACTTATTTAGAAATGGAAACACAATGGCGAAATTCTGTAGGTGGATGGTAAATCTTGTATTTTATTAGTTTCTTGCAGATAATATCAATTTTATCACACTTCAACTTATTGAATAGAGCAGTCAACCCTTATTGGCTAAGTGTAGATGGTCACCCAAAAAGAATGAATAGAACATAAAAAGTTGCCTTTTTTTAAAGGTAAATTCGCTTAGTTATGTACTCTCTATATTAAAGCATGAATCTTTCTGAAATTAATCAAGAAATGACCTACTTCGGTAAATCTAAAAGGGGGAAACTGGACAGTGATGGCTTCTTCAGCCATTCTTAGATAAGTAATGTGTGAGCATGGCAGAATAGAAGAATATCCTTATATGTATAGCAGTGAATGCAACCACCACATCCTTTGGTACATGGTTCAATATGCAGTTACTTAGCAGTGTCTATAAAAGTGAATGAAGAACATTTGTAAGAAAATAACTAAGACAACTGGCAAGAAAGAAGCCATGGAGATACCTCAATAAATCCTATAGCCTTCTTTGCACCTTCTCGCCCAGCTCTAACCCCATGAGTCTGCAATGCAATGTAAAATGGATGAAGAATCTACAACACCTCTTATTTTAATAGGAGAAGCCATATTCTTGCCTTATCTCCTAAATGAAGCTATAGCCTCATTTAGAAGTCATATAAGAATGTACAGCTTTCTTATACTAGGAGCAAACTCGTACACTCAAACACACGTGCGAAAGCATGGAAATGAACACTTGAACCAATTTTATTTTCAATCAACAACATATTGATTGAAAATTATTAAAAAATACCCAAAGGTGTGACCAGAAATGAATCAGGTATAATGTACATTACCACTTTTTAATGTATTGTTTAACAAATAAAAGAAAATTAAAACCAGAAAAACCATAATTGCATTTATAAATTACAAGACAGGTTTATATGGAACAGAAAAAGTTAAAATCTTGTTTGTAACTTTTATTAGCAAAGACAAATGCAAAAGCTTAACACGTTCACTACTTCTAATATTAGAAATAAAAGAAAAATTCTTATGAATCAGGCAAATTTTTCCTGCAATACAAATCAAGAAATAGAAAAATAGCACAAATGAAGTAGTAATATTGTATTATTATAAGATTTAGGGGCAAAATTATACCAATAACGGCCAAAATTATTATTTACTATACTGCCTCCAAAATCAATTACTAAAATAATCTGAAAAAGTACCTGCATAAGGAGCTTGATACGGTCGAGCGGCGCAGTGACAGTTTTGGCGGCGGCTCCGGCAATTGCACCGGCGGCGAATAGAGCGGCATCTTTAGGAACCAATGCAACCATAGCCAAGGGATGCTTAACGAGCTGAGCAGGAGTTGGAGAAAACTCCTTTCCTTCCCTCTTTTCTGCCACCGAAATACAAGCAAATTTATACCGTCTGCCACTGCGGTTGGAATTGGAATTTTCAATAACCCATTTCTTCCGCCAATGATCTGGCTCTGTGAATTTGATCGCGTCAAGACCCGGAATGTCCCTCCATACTAATGTGGCCCGGGTCTTATCCATTTTGAGAAACGGGTTTGGGCTGCGGTTTGAATTTGAGCAAAGAAAAAATCAGTTTTGCCTCTGTTAAGATAAGGCGGAGAATTGGTTGCAGTGAGGAGGAGGAAGAGGGAATGGAATGGAATACAAAACGTATAAGTTTTGATTTTGGGGCTTTCTCTATTTTTGTTATTTCATTTTGGACCCTTTTGTGGGCTCATATTACTAACAAATACAAAATGTTTTCTTCAACTATTTTTTATGTAATTTTGAAGTGAATTTCTTACGGAGAAATACTAAATAAATGAGAATATAAAAATTAATCATGTTACTTGAACATTTTTATTGATATTCTTCCACGTGGCACCATCATATCTTTCGATTTTTTCAACAATTTTTCATATCACCACTTAGATTGTATCATATATAGAGGGAATGCCAAAGCTGGATGCACATTTAGCCCCTGTTTGAGTCGCATTATTTTTTTCGTTCTTATTCCTCTACTCATTTTCAACCACACATTTTTTAATAAAATAATATTTTTCATGTCATCAATAACTTTTCTTTCTTTTTCAACTACATATTCTCCATTACATCACTTCAAAAAAATACATTCTCTCATTTTAATATGTACCTAACATACTAGTAGATTAATCATATAAAAAAGTACAATTACTAAAATCAAAGCTTTGGGAAGACGAATTTTTTTTTAAAATTAATGTAAGAAAATATTCTCGAGTTGAGATATGGACAATTCAGACGTAATGTGTTTATCTCAACCTTATGCGTCATCGATTTTTTTTTCCTTCCTATAAAAGCAAATTATATTTAATTGTTTAGAGCAATAAGAAACTTTTTATTTCTCGTCGTATATTCTATATAATATTAACATTGTGAAAAGATACTAATTTATTGAAAGTTAGGTAAGAGGGTGGAATATCCCTTATTGATTCAGAGTGGTCCCTAAAATCAGTACTAGCGTGGTCACTTCAACTGATAAGGGATCCAATAACACACTCCACGACTTATAACATTTAATAATGTTGTCTTAATTTAAGTGATGCAAATTATTGGTCCATGTAGCATTCTACCGTATTCAATTGGTTGAAATTTGTAACTTATTTACTTTAACCAATTAAATGCAATGGATCATAATATCACATAGACTATTGTAACAATTCCACATTTGTGTTCAAGTCATTAATTTAGTATTATCCACTATGAGAAAGTTTGAGCCCATTTTATCACTCAAAAATTTCTACCGTGTTTATAAGATTCGAACTTAAGATATCTGCTCTGTGAGAAACTTAAGTTGAATCATGTTAACTTAACGATTTGGACACGAAAATCGAGTCGTTACAACTGCTGCTTAGCTTCGGGACCAAATAAATTTACTTCATTACGTATGTATTATCATACTTGTGCATTGAAATCTAAAGTGAAACATGGACCAAACCCGACGGGGGTTGGGTTTGGCTCATCTTTAATGTGAGCCGCTAATGGGCCTTGGTGTTGATGTGTGTGATGCAATGAACACACATCGAAAATTTTTCATCATGCACTAAATGGACGGCTTGATATTCGCATTCTCATCTGGCAAAGGCTCAATACGACATAATGTTTATATAGTCTCATTGGGATTGTAACCCCAATTTAGGTGGTATCAGATAATAGGCTAAATGAAAGATAAAATTAAATGAGTCATTTAATTTCACTTATGATTTAATCTCATATCAACATCAACATCAACGCCACAGTCTAGTACATTAATTTTCCACTTGGGTATAGATTCAGAATTTTCAAAAGCCTATCAACGATTAAATTGCACATTATTCGCCGCTCTACCCTATCTTCACATTCTATAGTGGGGTCCTATTTCCATTAGATAACAATGTGCTAGCGCTGATAATTGCAATTCCATTTTTACTATAGCTTATCTTTTTATTATTTAAGCTCATAATTGGTATAAATTAATTTAGGTCAAAGTCAATAATCAATTTTAATTATATGTTTTATGGATCCTACAACTTTTCAACCACACATTTTATCAACTTTTATCAAAATCTTATTTTAATTCCTACCAAATAATGACTAAATATAATTTAAATATGAGTGGGGAGGGTTTCGGGAAGGGACCATATTCCCATCCCCAATCCTCTGGCAGCATTTGGTACAGGGTGAGAGTAGGACAATTCGTAATTCCCAAGTACAACACGAGAATTTCATTAATCCTACAGTAAGTACAAATTTTTTTGACAAACAACACTGAAGTGACACCATTGAAAGATGGGAAAATGAAAAAAAGAAAGACCAATCATGTTAGGCCACATTAGCGTTGGTATCAATTTTGTTAAAATTTTACTGTACTTGAAGTTTTATTGGAATTTCATACCTTTATTTTGGAAGCACACGTCGACGTTAATTGTTTAATCATAACTCCACAAACGAACAAATTTTAAATACCATCATTAACCAAAATAATTAATAGCTATCGCTCGCCACTGAAAATTCAATCGATTAACAGTGAAAAAAACTGTATTTTATTTATTGATAAATCAAATTAAAACTATAACATCTTAGGGAAAAGACATATAAGGAAACAAAAAAAAAAATGAAAAAGGAACTAAACAAGGAACAAGAAAGGAAGAAAACATCTGCTGCTCATAAAATCTGGAAATCCCACATGAAATTCTTGCATCTTTAATGGATCCCACTGTACAAAACAAAGCAGAATTCATCTCCATTTTTGCCCACCAACTTGTAAAATTAATCCCAATGAAAAAATAACAAAAGCATGCAAATTGTTTGAATTTTTCATGGAACCAAATCTGAAAGGCCAACCTGTCAACTCATACTGAAGTAATATTAGTCGCCGTTACGTACATTATGTAAAGAGTGCTCGACTGGTTTACATACCATTGATCAAACTCTCATTGCACCTATATTGGATGATCTTGAAGTTATGTTGACAGTTTCTGCATGATCTGCAAACAGATTCAAGAAAAAAGATGATTAGTTGGGTATAAAGATTTCTAGTTCTTGATTAAATAGTAAATTTTAAGGTAGATGCTTACTTTTTGAAGTTTTGAAAATGAAAAAGCAAGTTCCCATAACTAGGTAGCATAGCAGAAGAACTAGTCCTTTTAGGTAATGAGATGTTCCGTCCTGTAAGATTCGCGCACTTGTTAATTTCGTTCCTGTATTTATATAAGATTTGCGCACTTGTTAATTTTGTTACCTGTAAAGTGAATGCTGTGATGATAATTGATAGAGCAAGACAGCTAGTTTCGAGGATATTCAAGTCCAGATTCATGTCGATACCGATTATCCATGCCACAATTACGCTTAAGGGAATCTGATTAATTCAGAAAATTATTAGAAACATGAATTATTTAATCATCAGCAAGCAAATCATTGTACCTCAAGAATGTAATTTATGATTCAGATGTATACTTACCACAAATATGGCAATTTGAGTTGCTGAACCCAGTGCTACGCCTAAAGTAATATCCTGTTTGAAAAATTCTCCTTAGACTTTGCAGATAAAACAGAGAAAGAGACGAAAAGGATAGA
The DNA here is from genome assembly GCA_903798345.1 of Fraxinus anomala. NCBI lineage: Eukaryota > Viridiplantae > Streptophyta > Magnoliopsida > Lamiales > Oleaceae > Fraxinus > Fraxinus anomala. Next base: position 4,449 of record CAIGRN010122445.1, on the reverse strand, counting down.
ATGAAAGTTTTTTTTTTTTTTTTTTTAGAACTATTGAATATCAATTAGAATAATCTCCAAATTGTTCGTTTGAAAAAATAAAAAACCCGTCATCCATGACTTACCAGCTTGTTCTTGAAGGCAAATATGATAGCCCCAGCATGTTCTGCTGCATTTCCCACAATTGGTAGTAAAATTACACTGATGAAACTGACTGATAATCCCCAAGAGTTTGATGCATCCTGTTGCAAGAAATGCCAGTTCCTAATAAACTTTCATATTCTTTTTGAACAATCCCCACCTTTAGTGATTTATATAGAAATTTACCTCAATTGTTCCCACAACATATTCTGAGAGTAAGGCTATAACACCAGTCATCAGAACTAGCCAAATAAATGCACTCCAGAATCCAATTACAGCAGGTTCATCCGATACCACATCACTATCTTCTTCTTCATCCTGATAATTTTCACAGAGATAAGTTCGTTCAACGATACTGCTAAGAATCAAGTACTACACAGTGGACCATACCAAACATCTTCTATAAATACATTCTACATGACCAAAAGAATACCTCAGAAGCTTCAAATAGTTGTCGATGAGTCCATAGCTGGAAAACGAGGTAAGAAATGTATGCAATCAGCATCACAATACAACTGGCTCTTGACAAAGCAAGAGTTTCAGTCCCTGTTAGTTCCGTGGCATTTTCAGCATATCGAAACATCAAGGGCAAAACATGGCAAAGCAATCCCAGCAACAAAAGGAGCGCGTTCACATCCGCTTGTTTCTGTTCCAGTTCAACACCCCCTCTAAATATTAGATAATTATTCGAAGAATTGTATTTCCAGGCGATTAATGGAAGTGAAACGTCTTACTCTATCGAACTTTTGTTCCTTTCCAAGATTTGCAATGCCCCCACAGAATAGAGAGGTTCCAAGAACCAAGAGGAGGTTCGAAAGTATAGAACCAAGTAGACTGTATTTCACAATATCTACTTTGTGCTGGACTAGAGCAAGTATGGATATTATCAGCTCTGTAGCATTTCCACATGTTGCATTTAGCAGCCCTCCAACTGTATAAAAAAAAAAAGATTTGGAACCCGTAATGTAATGAAAGAATACAAGCTTTATTCTCGGGATAACATAAAAAAAATATATGGTAATGGATTGATTACCTGTTGGACCTGTGTAGCAAGCGATTTGCCTGTATAAATTATTAAGAATCAAAGATGGAGAGTATAATCGTTAGATTCTGATTAAATTTTTTATTGAAGAAAATGAAAAAAAAATTAATTATAAAATTCTTACTCTGTTAAAAAGCTGACACGTTCAGCAAGCGGAGTGAGTCCAAGTAAACTCAATGCAAACACCCATGGCTGTCCAAAATAAATAAAATGAAACTCCACTGTTACTGATTGAGAAATAATTGTAATTAATACAAGAAGGCTAAGAAGGAACAATTTTTTTTTTTTTTTTTTTAATGATTTCAGCAATAAATTAGTGAAAACCCGAAAGATGAAATCTACCGAAACAAGGAAAAAGTTACGATGAATACTAGGTAACAACAGACAAGAGACAACATAGTAATCAACAAAAAGAATAAAAGTAAATAAAGAATACTCACTCTTCCAAAATTTTTACACTCAGCAGCGATGGCGAAAGGAATTGCCAGAAACAAAACCGATAGCTTTGTTCCCAACAAAACTTCTTGCAAATTAACCAGAAAACTTCGGAGAAACCGTCGTCGGACTTTGGAAATAAGGGTTAGGTCCGATTTTTTACGCAGAGACGAAGAAGACATGTTATGTGCCGTCCGGCCGTGGCTGTGGCCGTGTCCGTGCTTCATTTCCTTGGTCAAGCTCCTGATGTTGCCATTTTCTAGAAGCCATGGTTCTGTAGAAGCCATTTTTTCCACACACTAAAAGGAGAAAATGAAGTTTATAACTCTACATAGACGATAGGCAATTAAGTTGTGCGCAACGTGCATGCAGTAATGATTCTTGTTTGGTTCTTGGAGTGAGCTAATATGTGTGACTATATATACGCCGAAAAAACACAAGGCACCTTCGCAGAAGTTTCGCTTTTTGGTGTTATACGAAACTGTTGTATGGATCCCCGTGATTCTTAGCATGTTTGGTACTAATTAAAAACTAAATTTTAATCACATATTTCACGATTCCCAAAATTTTCAATCACATTTTATCAATTTTTATCAAAATTTACTAAAATTTTAATTTAATTATCACAAAATTTTATTCAGAAAAGGGGCAAAAAAATTACACAATTTTTTCTTTTTTTTTTTGGGCCAAAAATTTGCACATTTTTTTTTTTTTCAGAAACATAGGAAATAATACGTGGAAATTACACCCAGAACTTTTAAGATTCAACTTAAAAAATCAGATATATAATTTTTTAATATATAAACATGGACCACCACCGTGTGCCACTGTCCATCTCCTGCCTATCTCTTCGTCGCTCCGTCCCTCTCTTTGCCACATGTTGCCACTCCGTATATCTCTTCGATGTGTTGCACAGAAATGCATGGCACATTGATGTTGATGCAACGCTTCTGTCTCACTTTCAGATCGTAGATGCAGCGCTCGAGTAAGGTTTGCTCCCTTTAGACGACATAGTGGTGGTCGTTTTTGCAATTGTCGCTTTAGAGTATAGTGGTGGTGTTCGCCTAGCACTGCCTGCTTCACATAAATTATGTTTGGGTTTTATTATTGTTGGTGTTGTGATGGTTGTGTTGTGGTGGTGGTTGCGGTTGCGACGACAATGGTGTTGGTGTTGTGGTGGTGGTAGCAACAACAATGGCGATGGTTGCTCATGGTTGTGGTGCGGTGATTGTTGGTGGGGATGTTTGTGACCAATTATTTTAGTTGATTGTGACAAATAATTTTGTTAATTTGTCACCAATATTTAATACGCTATTTAAAAAAATTGATTGCGACTTACAATTTATTAAGTTATGATCGAGAAATAACTTGTAATAAATAAATTTGATAATTTGTGATCGTGAAATAAATTGTGACATATAAGATTTGTGATTTGTGATCGATAAATAAATTGTGAAATGTAAAAAAATTTATTTGTGACCTGTACCGGTAAATAAATTGTAACATATAAAATATTTGATTTGTGACTGACGTATAAATTGTGATTTATAAAATTTTTGTTTTATGACTGTGAAATAAATTATAACCTATAAAAAATTTATTTATGATTGAAAAATAATATGTGATTAATGAATTCAATAATTTGTGAATAAATTGTATAGAATTGTGAGTTTAATATATTTAATTAATAAAATATATTTCGTATTAATTATTTTATAAATAAAATTTAATAATATCTGATTTTTGTAGTTTTAAAACTTATTTCTTAGTTTTGAAATTTTTCCAAATAATATTTTGACATTAAGTAGTAGTTTTATAGGAAGGTCAAAATTCGAACCAATAATTGTAGGGAATATCGCCTTTAATTAAACGTGTATCAATACAATTAAATCAATTATGAGAATTCAAGGTAATAGTAACGTAAAAAAAGCTTATGGACCGTCATATAGGATGTATGCACCGACACGAAACAACATTTGGTGCCAAAAGAGAGAGAGAGAGGTGTTAGCCGAGCATTGGGCATTGCATTCCATGTCGTAGTTTTATTCAACACCAAGGGACGTTTGATTCTTATTTTTTTCAAAATATATTTTCTCGTTTTTTTTTAATCACACATTTTTCATTAAAATAATATTACAAGTAAATCAATAACTTTATTTTCTTTTTTTAATTATATATTATCTATCAATCTACTATTTTAAAATACATTCTTAAAAAATAATGGGACTTAAACACTTCCTAGAAGATAATAAGTAAACATTATTGAGAAACGCTTTATGTACGGAAGCAAAACCAACATATATCTTAGAGTACACACACAGCATGTGGGTCCCGCAAATTTTTTTTCTTTTTTAAATACACAGTGGGGCTCACCCACCGTGAGTATCTGTATATTTTCTGAAAAAAAAAAATTCTGTACAATTTTTTTTTTTTTTTTTCTATAATTTGAAAGCTTGGTCTAACTTGCTATAATTAAGGAGACAATTTACCGAATATGTACAAAGAGTTCGAACTTTGAAATAATCAAATTTTAGTTTCCGAGGACTTATAATGTAATTTAAGACTATTCATTTGCTTTAAGTTAAAGCATTTTAACTAACGTCAATTCATAATAATTCAATGTACTGAGAGGAATATTAATTTATATTACTTGGTTTGATTTGTTCCACGTGTTCGAATACAATTTATAGTAAATTATACCCATTTATTTGCTTATTTGATAAGGTGACTCGTGCAATATTAAAGGTTAAACCCCAATCTTGAGGGTCCCCCACCGCCCCGTCCCTAGAGCATTGTGGAGAAGGTAGATCGCGGGATGTGCCTCAACAGGCCAGAGTACAAGAGCTACCATA
>CAIGRN010122441.1:0-11734 GCA_903798345.1 Fraxinus anomala | reverse complement strand
TATTGTTAACCTTGGTTATATCTTTATATTGCAAGGTTCAACAACGTACTTTCATTCAAATGTGAACAGTGACGAGTCCATATGCATGTATTCGGATTCGGTAAATCATTAAGTTGTGATCTCAACTATTTTGGTAAGTCAAATTATGTTTCGATTTCATTGGCATATAAACGGTATGTTTGTTGTGAATATAATGTGCACATTATCGGTGTAATATCCCCAACATTTTGATATCAATTTTGTAAAGTAAATTTACCTCAATTTGATCGTTCCATCGTCTATTTGCTTCCATTTGCATTTTTAGTGCTTCATTTAGCTGAGCACCTCTACATCAACATCAACATCAACATCAATATGAACATTTATTTTGTCACTTTTGTCTCGAACATTCCTTTCAACATCTACATCAACATCAACATCAATATACATATATTACTAATAACATGGTGAAGTTGAAGAAGCAAATATTGAAAAATCTTCATATTAATAAACAAGAAACTCACGATTTCGTGCTGAAATTTGGCAATTCTTCTGATATACTTCTTCGTTCAATTTTGTCTTCTGTGTGTCACGAGATTTAGAATTTTATACTTAAACAATGAGAAATTTGGGAAAACAAGAATTAGAAATTAATCAAGTCGACTCACTGTGGCCACCTTCTGGGGTGAATATTGATATCCTGTATTTCTGTAAAAAGTGAGGAAGTACTCATTATAGTATGTTATATTTCAAGGAAATATGTTTATATATTAATTAAAAAATGAAAAAATAAATGATACTTGATTCAAATGTTTGTAGATTGAAGCAGGGTAAGTGAGTTGAGTTCAAAATATTGTGAGATGGTTTGATTTCTATCTAAAACTAGTATCACGTGAAAACAATGCCACATGGTATGTTGATATCGGCATTCATAAATAACGTTTGATTTGGTATAATATTATAGTTTAATTAATTAAACAACTAAAAACTGTCATAGTCCCAATAAGTTGGTTGTGTGAATCCTTCTTGGTTACTTCCTATTGCTGCATCTATGTGAAGAGTATACTATATGCGGACACAAGTGCAAGATTACGTGAAGACTAATCATACTCTCCCTCAACCTTGATCGACCATCACGGTAAAGTTGACGGAAGATTGGATCACCTTGATATTCACACTATATAACCGATCTGGTAGGGAGCCATTTTTTGTATCCAAGAGACGAGTGAAGAAAAATAATTGTATTCTTCTTCGTTATCGTGAAAATCTGTAACAACAAGTGAACATTACTCTTAAATTGAGGTTGAACCTGAACCACTGTAATTTTGTGCTTTTGCTCCTTTTTTTTAATTGCTTTTCTAATTATTGTGGCTCTCAAAACTAGAGATGAAGAGTTTAATCCATATAGAGTTGGATAATGCGTGTTTGAGAGAGAGAGGGAGAGAGAACCTGTAAGTGGCTTTTCACATGATATATAGTTAGTCCAGGAATTGCCATTGCTTTCAGAATTCCTTTTGGTGTAGCCCCTGGATGATCATAAAGTGCGCAGAGACATTTATTAAGTCTCACAAAACCAATCAGTACACATTAACTTAGACATAATTTTCGATAATCTCACGTACTATCTGGTCCACCGATCTGATTAACTGCTTTCTCGAACAATTCATGCAATTCGTTCGTCCATTTTAACCGCTCTTTCAACGCGCCAGTCGACCGACTGGAGCCCATGTTGCAACCAGGTGACCTTGCTAACCTGTCAGGCAAGGAATGAGTAATAGTGCTCCACTTAAAAAGAATATATTCAGATAAAAACAACGCTGCAGAAACAAATTTCCAGGAAAGATATAAGCAGGCGATAGCACTAAGATAAGATGATATGTGCAGAGATACCATGAAATGTCTGCAACTGACGGAGCAAACCAAGAAAAAAGAGTCCAAAATTCCCAAATTTCAAGCTCATTCTCTTGTTTGTATCAAATGGTGAAAAAACCTAAAAATTACAAACAGGAACATGTTTCAAAATGTCAGATAGATTCGTAATTTTGCTGCTTGCACAGTATGAAAATCTTCGATAAAAACAAATATACAAGACAGGAGGAGGGAATGGATCTAGGCATTTGTCACTTCTCTGCCTGAGTCGTGAGAAATTTCTCTTCATTTCGACCCAAGAAAACATGACTTGCTAACGATAAGTATTTAGAACATGTCAAGAAATCAAAGATTCTTTTATATTAGCTTTAATAGCATAGGAATAAAGCACAAAATTGAGGAGATGGACTCTGTCCCTACTGCAATTAACTGTTATAAACATCACAAGAGATGTCAATTACAAATAGTAGAAAGGTAATATTGCTATATAAATTTGTCGACCACCAAATTAACACTACAGCTCCTCAGTTGATTTAGTAACCAATCACTACTGCCTGTTTCGCTTCGTGCAAGAAGGACATTTGTATTGCTTTATATTCTCGGCTTTAGCAGGAGTTATCTTCACACATTTGCCATGGAACCACTGTTCACAAATGTCACAGCCAATCCAGAACTCTTCTGCATCGTAATTTCCACCACAGCTTCCACATAGTGTTTCACTATGTTCATCGTCCTCCTCCTCATAGCTTTCGTCTGCCAGTTTGGGGTTGCTCTTCATCTGACCATCACTAGATCTCTGCAAGGAATCGAGCTAAATCAATTGCAGGTCTAAGAGCAATCAAACATCGTGATCATGGGGAACTCAAAAGCTAAATGAAATCCTTGGAAGAGGTCAGGGTGCCAAAAATACACTGCTTCAGCCAAAACTATGTTTTAACAAGTATCAGTACCTAAATCTTCTTGTGAAATTTAAATTAATTTCACCTGTGCCTTCACCCAACCTTAGGTTTGCCTCAGGAGAAAAAAGAACAGAATCCAGAAAGATTATATCTATAGTGAGACATATATGTTTGAGCCAACCCTACCTTTTTGTTGCCTCTGGATCTGCTTCCGCTATCTGCGGTTGCCTTGTCTTTTACGGGCTTCCTTTCAGTCACAACTTCAAAGACTGTGGGCAGATCATTGATCAAGCTGAACAGGCGTTTCCTGCAAGAACAGACAGAAATATATATATATATAATAAATCACAGGCCAAAAGTGTGGTTCCTAGTCTGAAAATGCACATCCCAAAAAGAAAATCTATAAAAACATTTAACCACAATCGATGCCAGTAATTCATCTGAAGTTTGCAGTCATTTATATATCCTCATAATAAATCACAGGCCAAAAGTGTGGTTCCTTGTCTGAAAATGCACATCCCAAAAAGAAAGTCTATAAAAACATTTAACCATAATCGATGCCAGTAATTCATCTGTAATCAGAAGTTTGCAGTCCTAAATGAAAGCAAAAACTAGCAAAAAACTGCACATGGGAATCCACACTGAAACACCAAATATCAATACTTTAGAATGCTTGTCTTTACTTGTCTCCTGGCTACACATCATGTGATATGCACAGGAGTGAGGAGGTAAAATAATTTTATCGAAGTCATTTCAATGTGTTCAAGTTCCTACATACTCCCCCAAAACTGTAATTCAGGGACTGGTCCCAGTATATATGTACTGCTACAAAGGCAATTAGTTCAACTGCAAAAAGCAAAAGATATAGATAGTGCCATCAAAATCATGAGCCCAAAACACTTTTGAAGCTTGTGGTCGGAGTACGATAGAAAATTATTGGTATGTTATGGAACAAATTAGATACGAAGCATTCCTGGATGACATCAGACATGCATAAATGAAGGAGAATTTGAAGCTGTGCCATTGCTACTTTCAAGGTTCTTTTAACAGACTTTTGAAGCTTGTGGTCAGAGTAAGTAAGAAAATTATTGGTATATTATGGAGCAAATTAGATAGGAAGCATTCCTGGACGACATCAGAAATGCATAAATGAAGGAGAATTTGAAGCGGTGTCATTGCTACTTTCAAGGTAATAACGCATTCATGTATCTTTTCCTCATTAGAAGTTGTATTTCTGCCACTACAAGCGACCTTCTACCACACGTTTAGACAAAGTATAAACCAATAGAAGGTGAATGGAATACAGTAAATCAAAGATTTTGATGAGTTTGAGCTGGATACAACTTAAAATTGATCTCTCCAAAGACTTGACTCACTCCATTGTCATATCTGATGAAGTTCACTTACCCAGGACCAAAAAAATATCAATGTGAGGAAGAGTTTCAAACTCCTTTATCCGACATAAAAAAACTAGCAATGCTTGAATTTTAAAGTCAGCCAAATGCAGATATATGTCGATCAATCGAGATCTACTTGCCCTATATTGTAATAACAATGCCCAATCATGGTCCAATAGAGTGAGAAATACTAAGATGAGAGAAACTTAAGAATGTATATAGTTTTGAAATTTGTTTGAGAATTAATAATGAGGTTTTCTTTAGCAGAATCAGTCAAGGTTGGAATGCAACAACAGTAGTTTGTAAATCTGAGTGATAAACACCGCGCCGAAAGATTTGCACGTACGATTAGCATTTCACATTTCTTAAAGTTCATCTATCACTAGAATATGTTTCTAAATCTCTTGTTCATTATATAAGTAGACACGTCTCCAGCACTTTATTTGCCTCCACAGTTTTCATGACAGTACTTAAACCCTGACCTTAGTTTCTGCACAAGACAGTCCAAATTGGTTTCTTTATTATGTTACAACCATGTCATAGACTACTTAAATCATTTGTACCTTTTAGATTTTTAGTCCACAAGAACAAGCAATATATGTAGCATCATAGAGATCCCTAGAAATCTTCATATAAATTGAACGACCAAAACTATTTTAAGCAGTCACGGAGCAGACAATATCTATTCATCCCGACTTAGCATCATCACCTCCTATGTTATCAACGTTTTTTCAATTTAAGAAAAAAAGAAGAAAAAAACAGCTCTTATTCTCTCCATATGAACTTTCTAATATCTAGGGACTGGTGAATCATGCACAAGGCTAGTCGGCAGCATCCTCACCATCAAATGGTATGCAGAGATGTAACTTATGCGAATTGTCAGACAAGTCAACGTGTTGAAAGATATTAAAACAGGAAAAAGAGGATAACTATTTGAGGTCCTGAATATTCATAGATCGCTACAATTTTTTACAGAATTCAGCTTCAAATAGAAAGTTCTTTATCTTGTGTGTCACAAACATCATGTAGAATATAAAAAATATGTGTAGTGGGAAGTAAAAGGAAAAAGTATGATATCAACTGTCCGTGCATGCTAGGCAAACTGGATCGCAAGTAATTAATTAAACAAGTCACCTCATACTAGTATCATCACGCTCAAGCATAAAACAGGCGAAAGTGACAATATAGTTATCTTGGGAGTGCTTAGAGAAAATTCCAATGAACAAGCTTAATTAACAACCAACCCAGATATGTGGTTTGATTCAGGCTCCAAAATCTTACCACCAATTTTCCAGTTTGGTGTTATTTGCAATATTACAGAATTAGGCGTGAGCAGTCAAAGGGCCACAAGAAAACCTAAAGTAAACACAGAAACGTTCTATACTTCAGCTAATTAATGTTTAATATTACTATGTAAATCAAATTTACTATTTTAAAATTTTGAGATTTTGGAACTTTATTAATTTAATATTGTTCGATTAATCAGGCATAATTTTTTCTTGATCTTTTCACTGACCTATTTGATGAACAAAGAAAAACAAAACTGAAGACACACATCTATGGTTCTCTCAGTTCAATGCTGTTTCTAAAAGGTGTGGAGCCTAATCAGCCTTGAAAACGACTCGGAGTTACTCAAGGAATTTTATAATTCACATAAATAATCTAGAATTCATGAACAAGAAAGCTAATCATCATCCACAGATATAAAAAAAAAAAAAAAACCAATTTCATTTGGGTTTCGAGTAGCCTGGAAATATCATGCACCTTTCATTTCGGTTGAGCCGGGCTCCAAGATAGAAAGCCACGGAGAGCAACCAGCAATCACTGTGCACAGAAATTAGTGAAAGCCAATCTCCGCGGGTCATTCCATCCCTAGCAAAATTGATCCCAAGTGCTGGCTCTGGTAGCTCAGGTGGGACTTCTTCAGCTGGTAGGTTTACTTCCCAAGTTTCATTTGAATGTCCATACAGACACAAGTTCTCCTTTTCTATAAAATTGGTAATCCCAAAACCAAAAATGAATATCTAGAGAAATTAAAAACCAAAAATCATGAACAAATGAACGAACTGAACCGACTTAAGGACTATATGCTGAAAAGAGTACTTGATCAACTAAACAGACAGATCTTCACTCTGTCTGTTTTTTATAGTATAACAAGAAGATAAACCAATAGTTAAACTTAATATTCGTATTCCAATGCTTAAGAAACTGAGTAACTAAAGTAATCAAATTTAGCATAAAAAATACAAAACAGAAAACTCTTGTCCCACCTCAAGTAAAGAGTAAAAATAATAGTTACAACGGCCAAATTTAGGTAAATCCATTTCCGCAGTATACATTCCCAGCAGAAAATACTTTCTCATGGAATACAGATCACTACAGGAAAATGGGGGGAAGAAAAAGGAAATATTATTTCTGCGCAATTCTTTTCACTGCATTAAAAAAAACACAAATTGTTCAAAAAAGGAGGGACGTCGTCAATTGCCCGATTCCAGAAGGAAGCTTTTGTTAAAGCTATAAAATTTCTATAATTAACTTTCAATATTAACAAAAGGCAGCCCAACTAACCTTCAAATTTCAAAATAAACAAAATCCATAATCAAACAAAAATCCCCAAAATTCACAATTTTCACTCTCTCTTAACAATCATTATCGAACTCAAAAGGTCAATTTTGATGTACATGAAATAAGAAATTCACATATATAAAAATGAAAGAAAAAAATTAAATCTGAAGTTAAAAAAATAAAATAAATTACCTGGATGGATTAAAAAAATAAAATAAATTACCTGGATCACAGAGACGGTAAAATTCATCCACATCTGTAAAAACCAAAAAGAAAACAACATTCCACACTAAGTTACATATTTAAAAAAAAATTAATTTCCCATGTCCTTGTAAGTATGTATTCAAATATGCAGAGTACCGCAAGTTAAAGCACGAATGATTCCCCCACGACGAGCGCTGTAATCTTTGAAGATCTCCTCTACAGTCCGGGGGCTTGAAGAAACTGAAGCCATTTCAGTATACAAATTATGGGATCTAAAATCTATTGAGTAATTATTAACAATTTATTCCATAGATTGAAAGAATTGTATGAATTGGAAATGCAGAGAGAAAGAGGAAGAGGGTTTGAGTGTGCATGTAACGGGAGAATCAAAAATCAGAAAAAATTGTAGTGGTCAATTGTTTTTCACTTGATATCCAACTTTCAAATTTGTGAAACTTTGGTCCTTAAAAAATAATTTGAGATGTAAAATTAAAATAGATAAATGATTTCAAACGATAAAATAAATATGAGAGAAAAGATGAAGGAAGAAGAACAAGAAAGCATAAATCTAAATCAGTGTCTCGATATGACGATATCCATTACTTTTGTCATACTTCACTATTATTTTTTATTGACTCCTTGTTTTTTCACAATTTCTCACTTGCTACGCCTCACCTATCTATTTCAATTTTGTGATAGATTCTCTTTTAAATATTTTTTCTACCTTAACACGGGATGACACTTGAAATTAGGCAGTAAAAAGGAGACAACGTGAAGATAGAAAGAGGGAGGAATTTTTTTTCTAAATTTTTATATAAATTTTGTTTTAATCAAAATAAGGATATAATTACATTGATTAATCAAGTATTGACTTTCTAAAGACAAAATAGATTGAACAAGGAGCTATAAAAAGTTGTATACCAATGTGCCAAGATAACTCTAGGCAACCAATTTGATAAAATTAAAAGGGTTGGGGACTTCATCGAAATTTTCCTCAAAATAACATTAGAAAAAAAAGGTCAAAACCCGTTTGGTGTACATTAAAATTATACTAAAGTATTTAAATTTATGATTGAAGAATTTCATAAAATTTGTAATTAAAATTTAATTGTAGATTTTAATCCAAATCAAGCATGGGCGCAGTCTAAGTAATGCTAAATGGTATAATAAACAATATTGTTTACAATATTATCATCTAATAAATAATATTGTTTAAAATAATATTCTCGATAGCATCTAAAAGCCATTAATGTTTAATAATATAATTTAATTAGGCTCAAAAATCTCATTATTTCAAGTAAGCCTTGGTGGGGTCCATTTTGGTGTCACGAACTAGATCAATTCATCTTTGTTTGAAACTTTTTCTTAAAAAAAATAAATAAATAAAAGGAAAAACTTATCCTATGTGTAAGACAAGAGTTGAACATGTGGACTCTCGTACAATTTGGTCCAGCTAAAGTCGTTTAACATCTACGTTTATCAAACTCTAGAGTGCATTTCTCACATTAAATTATAATTTATTTTTTCTTATTAATAGCACATTTTTCAATAAAATAATATTAGCGTAAATTTAAAAAAAAAATCTTTTTTTTAACTATATATTTATCAAAAAATTATTGTTCCTCTCATTATAATAATGAGAGTTGAATAATGGAGGTCAAACGGGGGCTTACAAACTTTCTAGATAATAATTAAGGTTCGACTTCTTAATATTTCAATTAGTAACCTTCAAAAGTCAACTTGGATCCTCCAAAACCATCAATGTATGTTTACTTCATACATGATTTAAAAGTAGGACGGAAAAACTGTAAAACAACTTAAATTCTAACTTTAAGTTATGTGAGAATTGCATTGAAGTTTATCGTCAATCTATATTGGTGGTTTCCGTCACGTAGTCGGGGTCCTAAAACTAAACAACATGAAAGATTGGGGACGACAACATGCTTTTAAAATATCTCCAATAGACTCTATTTTTAAAGAGTATATTTTGTAATTTATGAAACATTTGTAAATTTAGAGGGTAAAAAACTTTAAGTATTCCAACATACAATTTATATTTAACACTTAAGTTTACTACTATCAAAAAATATTTATTATTTTTTTCTATTTTTTTTTCCACTAGCTTCCATCCAAATTATTATATCATTTTTTCATTGAAAATTGACGCATTTAATTGTAAATTGTGAGTTTGGCTCTCTAAATTTAGATAGTTAAACTCACTCTTTATTTTAAAACTAATCGTTGACACGTGTGTGAAAGAGAAGTTAGTTTTAGGGTGTGAGTTAAGTAGACCGTTCTATACTGAACGGCCGAAATTATTACAAGTGTGGGTACATGTGAATTTCAAACGCATAACTTGAGCACAATTTAACATAAAACCAAAACATTGTACTAGAAAAATTGTTCAGCCAAACAAAGTCACATATAACAAAATTTAGAAACTTCTCTGATAGTGAAATTACATCAGGGAAACATCATGAGATCAACCTCTATATTATGAATATTATATAATTTCAAATGGTTGTGTCTTAAGGGGTAATGCTTCTACAAATGAAATAATGTAACAAATTATTGTTGCCTTAGTACACAGAATTCAAATTTGCTTTTCTGCAATACAATAGACATGCAATTTAATCAAAATTGTGATCAAACTTCCACATCTTGCTTTCCATAAAAGAATTCATAGTTAACTACTTTGAAAAATAAAATGCAAACTTTTTTTAGATTCTACTGAATAAAATAAAATGAGGATTTACCAAATTTAACATGCATTTAAAGCATATTATGATAAAGCGTTTGAAGTCCTATATGTACACTCAATAGTCAAATAATTGCAAGTGGAATAAAGAATTTTTAATTGTGTAATGTCAAGAAATGTCATACTTACCTTAACTTTGCAGAGTAAAAAAAGTCTCACTTTTGTTAACACGACAGTGGTGAACTTAACTGGAATGCATCAATCGAGCAAACTATACCAAACTATACAAGTTTATGTGTTTCTAAAGTTATACCATAAGTAAAGGGTAAAAGCTAAAAACTTTAAAAGTGCCATAGATATAACATGGTTAAACAAGTTCCTCGACTCAAAAGATCATAAATCAAAAATATACAGAAACAAAAAAAAATGAAGGTTTGAAAATTCTAAATATATAGGTGTAAATTTACAATACGAGAAGAAATAATAATGTAGGGAATAAATACCTAACTATTCAAAGTCTAATACGATGTTGTTTTTATAGCAGCTTGGGGAAAATGATGTGGAAATTGATATAAAACGTATAAAACTGGAGGACTGGAGAGTGAAAACTGGAAAAATGAACTGGAAAATCTTATTTGTTACTATTGCATCTACAGTCACTACAAAGTACCCTTGCACCTCTTTGAGAGCATCTTGATTCTAGAAGGTTACATCCTCTTCAATCTCCTCATCAAGTAAATTTGTCATGTTTTCAAAGTAATTTCAAGAATTCACTTTCATTCAATCCGACCATGTATGTGCTTAAATTTATTTGGTATACAAAAGATATTACTACTCAAAGGTACACTATCGTTTTCCTTTGGTTAACCGAGAGGTACCATCAAGAAACACATGCTGCTGAATCTCTTCCTTGCTTTTCTCCATTGTATTTTACTCTATCCCACAAAATAAAATCCACGGACCCATTAAAAAACCAGTATGCAAGAAACTTCTTTATAAGTCTACATTCTTCTTATGATGCTATCAACGTTAAAACGATTCATCGAACATTTAATGGGCAATTCTGAAACTGCCCATTAAACCACAAAAGTGTTCCCTCCAGCAAAACCCGATAAAGACCCGTTCTTTCGTGTTTTGTGAGATAAAATATTCGTGAACGAATGCCGATTTAACTAATATCGGATTACAACATATATTGGATATGCAACTTACCATATATGCAACTTACAGCAACGAACATACCGTATATGCAACTACCATACCAGATATATAATTAACATAGCATATATGCAACTAACATATCGGATATGCATTTTATCGTATAGACAATAACTTACTGAATAATAGCTAAGATATAGCAGATTAAATAATTCGCTAATCACAACAAACAAAATAAGTTATATAAATCACGATAAAATATAACAAATAATCTAAATAGTAGAGAATAAAAAATTCAATTGAATTTTAAAAATCGAGGCATGTGTGAACACAATTTCCTTAAAATAGATTCGCCCTCTCAACATAGGTGCTTGATTTTCGACACCAACAACACCATGTGTCACGGGATGCCTTTCTTCTTAGCAAAGAAAGGGATATCGTGCGGTAGTAGTCTGCTATGCTAGACTACCTTCCACATTTTCTCGATCATTTCGGGACGAAAGAAGATTTGATTACAAAATGCTGAAAGCTTAAAACACAATTGAAGAAAACTTGATCATTGATTGCTTNGCTAGAAATTACAATTGCTGAAAGTAGTAAATTACAATGGCTAGTGCAGGGGGCGAACACTAGAAAGCTTGAAAGATTATTTGAAAGACTAATACCCTCTATAATAGCATTCGGAACAAAAATCTAAGTGCTATGAGTAGACGTTTAAATGACGAAAAATCAAATTAAACGTTTGCCAATAACATAGCTATTTTAAAATTGAAATAAACTATTACATGAAAAGGAAATTACAACTCAAACTAGTCTAATATTTATAATGTGCGATCGAAGTTGGGAAAACTACGGCTAAAATGGGGTCAAGGGGCTTAAGCAAAGGTGTGGTCCTTGACATTCTTCCCCATTTGTTTTGGCGACGTTTTAGGAGATATCGATGAATTATATGCTTCAATTAATGG